>JAHPZR010021039.1:0-12500 GCA_019787425.1 Platygyra sinensis | reverse complement strand
TCTAAGTTTCCATTCAACGCCTGGCATATTTTTATTCCGAAAAGGACCTGAGAACTATTTATTTCCCAGCAAGATCATAAACAAAGATGGCCGACGATTCAAAGATCAGCATTGCTCGTGTTTAACCATTTCAGTCATAGTTTTCCAAATGGCGTCCCGTCACTTGTGCAACATGGAAAATAAGGGATATTTTGGCGCGTTGGGAAGTTTTCTGATGAGAGGAAATGGCAATTTTACAGGATTTTTGGACGCTTCGAACTCAGTAGTAGTCAATTCGAACTAGAGCAGTTGACTTCATTGATGCACTTTCCTGTAATCGGCGAGTGTTTGGGACCGAGAACGACGGATTTTAAAGAAATGTATGGCGATTTAGGTCAATGAACAGTGAAAAAAAGAACTGGCTCAGGAAGTAAGTGGTTTTTATTTATCGAGTCACTGTGAGGTTTGATGAATAGCAGAATCAATACTGAATATGTCTCGATTTAGAGCAGACGGGACGATGAGCTCCTGATTGTTATATTTTAGAAATTTTACAAATTTCCATACAGTTTCTTCTCTTATTTGGACGCCATTATGGACGTCATGCGCAAGCGCGGCCGCCATCTTGTCCAATATTTCTGGCAATGTGAGGAGTATGGGGTCAAATCAAGAGAAAGTTGAAGGCCATGAGCGGGACACTGAAAAGC
The DNA here is from genome assembly GCA_019787425.1 of Platygyra sinensis. NCBI lineage: Eukaryota > Metazoa > Cnidaria > Anthozoa > Scleractinia > Merulinidae > Platygyra > Platygyra sinensis. The sequence continues at coordinate 11,814 of JAHPZR010021039.1, read as the reverse complement.
AAACTTCCGAGTAACCTCGACGAATTCAACTGGCGGAAATGTTACCCTGGTGATCCCTTCGACAACTTACTCGCTGACATTGCTGAGTTCTGCCCACCAAACTAAGTTTTCTTAGTTTGAAAACAAACGGCTCCTTTAGGAGCCACCAAATAAAACAAAGTTTTTAACCATGAAATATTGTTTGATACATGTAAATATCATTTAGCGGCATGCGCACCTAAATCAATTATTGCGGTACACATCCAAGTCAAAATACTACTAACTAGTAATAGTTATCACTAAAGTTGCCCCCGCTTTCTTTTATTTCTGCTGATTGAAAACAATAATATTGAATGTTATTGTGTATGAACTAAAATTTTATACTTTTTTGGTAAACTCTCATACTGTTCAAGTAACTTACATGTAGGCATCTTACCATAAATATGATCCAAAGAATCAACTAAGTTACTACTAAACCAACATATCCTGTTTAAGTCATTGTATCACATGATATTCTTTACTTAATACTCTGACGAAGTGCATTCTGGAAAAAAATATCAAACCACTCTGTTGTTCTAGTTTGATATTGAAACGGACCATTTGTCTTGAGATACGAGCAAATGTATCTCGAAAGCAGAACAGAAGTCGAGATTTTTTCCGAGATGTAAGCAGAAGTATTGCGTTACAGTCGCCATATATGCAAATTAGAGTAAAGCTTTTTGTCCTCAACGAAAACGTCAGTAGTTATAGAAGGTCATTTTAATCCGCGTTACTGTCTTCCCCTGTCTTCCCTGTCTTCCTGCATATTAATAAGTGTATTCCTCCATACTAATGAAGTGTCTAGGTAAAGTGTCTTCCTGCATACTAATTTGGATTAGGTTTACTAATAAGCGTCACTCTAGTACAATACAAACAATACACCTGCCCAGACTTGTCCGCTAATAGTGAACCGTGATTGGCTCATGAAAATCTATTACGTATTCAAAATAAAAGCGTGCAGATTTCAAAAGCGTTATCTTTCTTGCAATCTCTTTGCTAGGAAATGTTTCGTTCGAGTTAGTTGTTTGGACAATTCCGTTCCCTGTTTATGAACATGGCTTTTTTCACTAGCGTCCATGATTTTCAAACCGCTTTGAACGCTCCTTTAACAGCCCGTGATTCGGAAACGTTGACAAGCGCAAATTTTTGAAAGCATAATGAGGTTCTCTAGCTTTCTCCTTTGAAACCGTTTTCCAATTTTCGAAACCGGGCTCTTTTAACCCCGATTGGTTTAGGTAGAATCTATCATGCTTTTATTCTCAGCTTTGCTGACGAGAGAGAATTTAAATTCTTAGCTAACTGCTTGAGTTTTCCGCTCCGTTAGTCACACACTGAACTCCACTTTTAACCCTAGATTTGCATACAAACTCGAACGGACAAACCCATGGGACAGCTCTATCATTGAAATTACAACAATACCACTTCGGAGCGCTTAATTTAAACACGCAACAATAAATATTTTTGAAGAGCACGTTTTCTTAAGAGACTTTATTGCTTGTTAATAGAGAGATTTGAAATGAATAAAAAATACATTTATTGACAACGAAAGCTCCAACAACTACAAAGTGTTTAACACAAAGTAAATCAGGAAATTAGGATGCAATGAACAATAAGACTGAAGTCCCCTTAACAAAGAAATAAACTGCACTAGAACAACACACTAGATATCGGTTTGAAATACATTTTTATTGAGAACAAAACACTGTAGTTCTAGTCTTCATCTTGTGGAATGGGTTGCTTCACAAACAATCAATTGAGCAAGAATTTCCGCTTATCAATGGCTAGTTCTGTCGATTCTAACCAATCAAATCCATCTGTATCTTTCAGATCTTTTTGGGTTTCCATCACTTTTTGGAAGGTGTAATCTTTCTTCATCGCTCGCATCCACTGCAAATACTCTAAAAATACTTTTCTCAGTTCTTTTTTGTAGAGAGGAAGGAGAGCGTTCTGCGCTTTAAGGTGAGCTACATTTTCCAAATCTCCGTTCCTTTCGTACTCGTGGACCAAAGCATTGAACTGAACCTCCAGCGAATTTTAACCTTTAATGCGAAGGACAAAAAGGACAACACAGGACAAAAAGGCCTTTTGAGGGACAAGACAATACAAAACGAGGCCATTCAGGACAAAAGGGCAGAGAGGGCAACTTTTTGACTTTGTGTTTTTTCTGGGCGGGCGTGGCTAAACAGAAGAGAAGTCATGGTTAGCATAAATTATTTATTTACAAACTATCTAGTAATTAATTCTTTTTTAAATATTAAATCTCAAGGAAAAATCTTTTTATTTACAATCTATAGAAAAACTATTCACAAAACTTTCAATTTTTTAAGGCAGAATCAGTAATTTTAGGGAAAACATTGATATTAAAGTTGGTTAACTTAAATATTGTGTAAGATTTCTTGTCAAGAAGGCAAGTCCAAAAAAAATCAATAAATCATGATTAATAATATCAAACAATTAGTCTCCTAAAGTATGGAAAGGTTAATAATCTATAGATTTGGGATTTCATGACCTAAAACGACGGGCACGTGTCCCACGCGAGATTCCACAAGCACCCAGGGAAAAAACACAAAGTCAAAAAGTTGCCCTCTCTGCCCTTTTGTCCTGAATGGCCTCGTTTTGTCCCTTTTGTCCCTCAAAAGGCCTTTTTGTCCTGTGTTGTGGCCTTTTTGTCCTGTGTTGTGTCCTTTTTGTCCTGTGTTGTGTCCTTTTTGTCCTTCGCATTAAAGGTTAAAATTCGCTGGAACTGTTTTATTTTTGTTGAGATCTCGAACTGTTAACATGACTAAACGTGTGTGCCGTGATTGCCCTCTTCCGAATTGTGGAGCAAAATATCTCGTTAGATTGTCTAATCATCTCACAGACGTACATGGATTAGATTACATCAATTGAAACCCTCATCTTCAAAATTTAAAAATTGCGTTCAGCGTAGACAAGGACAGCAACATGTTTCGTCTGCTCAACAAAGTTAAGCCCTGTTCGTCAGGGTAAGTACATTAATGAGTGATCAATTACGAATACGCCGTGTTGTAATAACTTTTTTTTCTTTTTTTCCCCTTCCTTTTGCAAGGCAATATTAAAAACTGCAGAACTGCCATCCTTATGTAATGTCGCTTCTTCTATTTATCAACTTTTTGTTCCTCATTTCACCATGGCGGTATTTATGCGTATTTATTTACATTATCGTGTAAATAAACAGTGGGACATGTCATTCGAAGTCTCCTCAGTTGTCTCGACTGTTGATCTTTCAAAACATTTAATCACGGCTTGAATCATTCGAAAATTCATACAGCTCGTCAATTTTGTGACTTTCAGTGTCTTCTTTTTCTTTTTCGGTAATCGAGTATGGTTAAACCCGTATGAGCGGGCACTTTCAGTAAATGAGCTATTTTCTTAAAAGAGACTTCTATAATTACAGGTAGCCTCTGTTTATAAAAGCGTTTGTACGAGAATTTATTCAATGTAGAGCATTTGTGCAATAAGATATTGAGTACTTATTTAGGTCAGAATTCAAAGAATAACTAACTTGACACGGTGCAACCGACCATGAAACGGCCTTTTGAACATCTGGCGGGCAGATTTTCAAACCCGGAGGGAACTCCTATATGCAAAGGTTGAGAAATTTTCGTTGTCTCGGGTACAAATCAAGGATTTTAGTCTCATTAACGGTGTTGACGACAAAACATCACCATTGTTAGCTGTCAAAGTATCGTTTAGGGTGCATTAGAAGAAATAATGAAAAGAAACGTTATTTATTAATTTCTCGTTTCTGCTGATCTCTCGATTACGCGAGTCGGGTCTACAAGTGCCCACAGGATCCTCTCTTGAATAATAACAAAAACCGCGGTGCGGTTGTAACCGCGCTCTTTTACTATTTTTTAACTCAGTTTCATTTAAATTCCAAGCCAAATTCATCTCCAAAGCGCAAGCTACAAAGCTCTGGGTTTTTAGTACATTGCGGACGTTTCATTAGTTGGGTGATTCTACATTTTGGACGAGTGGGAGCTTGGGTCGGGTCATCGACCTACGTCAGTGAGTAAAAACGGAAATTAACTTAACTCGAGTCACATTCCATAAATGACGTAATTGCTTGTCATGTTTTCAACACTCGCTTCAAATCAAGCACTTCACTAATAAAAAGGCAATCTATTTTGTACTAAATAAAGAGTAGAATATTCGTATGACTTTCACTACATTTAAGTTTCACCAGCTTTTAGGGAATAAACATCATTATTTTAGCACTCTGTAATCAGCGGTTTTTGATTGCGGTCTTTGTATAGCGCGGGTCATATGTTCCGAGACGAAACACAGTGCACATTCTAAAGCGGTTCTTGATGATTCACGGATAACTGTAGACACCACATCATTTCATCAACACAAACTATATTATCACACCAACTATATTATTACAATCGCTCTTATTTGTCACATAGTGAAAGTGAACAGTAAAAGTTGCGTGATTCAGTCATTACATTCTTTGCATAGCGTGAGTCTAGGGTAGCGTTATTTGTAATCCGAGAATTTTGTTTACATCTATGGAAAAAATACCTTGACCTTTCAAACGAATATAAGTTTACATATATGTTAAAAGGGTTTTTTTTACGAGCGCCAAGGTTTCATTTTTTTTTCCCGAGAAAATTTCACCATTGCTTCTGGCGAAGTAAACACGATCTTATTTATCACCGTCAGCGTATTCCATAGCTGATGCCAGACGTAATACCTTTTTAGCGCATTGAATATTCCCTTCGAAAGTGAACAGAAACAAAAATTCCAGATTACAAAATCTTCTGTTTCGCACGCTAAACGAAAATACAGCTTAACTCTGGATAATTTCAGCTTTAGTAGCCAGCAGCTGATCCCAAATAGATGCTTTATCCTTGCAAATGTCCTGATGCCCATCGCCAAAGGATTTTAGCTCAAGTTTGACCAAATAAACATTTTTCTTGTTGGCGGCCATTTTTTGTCTAAACAGTTAATTCGCTAACTTGACAAAACCCTCCTGAGGGGAGATATGACGAAAACACCAGAGAAATGGCCTGTAATTGGCTGATAATGACATCATCCGCGGAGGTTTGGGATTAGTAACCGACAAAACGGCGAAAAAAAAAACCGAAGGCAGAGCAAGAAACCGCCCAGCCTACGGCTGCGCGGTTTAACTAGTTATCGAACCTATTCCGTTTAATTGGCATCTTTTAGGGATATAACAAAGCTCAGGCAACGTCCACATAAGTCTCCTGTAGGAGTTAAATTCAAATTTTCCGAAGAGTATTCCTTGCGGCTTTTTCATATGGGAGCTCCCCCCAGGTTTCCAAATGTCTAATGGGAGTGATCGGGCCCACCACAACAACTTGGAAAATAATAAATATTTTCCAAGTTACAGTAAAAAGGAAAAAACACGCTCTGTAATTAGTAAAGTGTGATTTAATAAGTCTTGTCTTGTCCTGCCGAACGTGATCGAAATGCATGCCGGGAAGGTTCTTTTACACCTCGTGCGCGGATAAACATGGCGGATGATACAAGACAAATTTTAGAAGCGGTCTAAAAGCAGTTCTCACTTTCCAAACTTTGATGCTAGCAACGCTTGGCAAATGGGCCACAACTCACAACAGGGTTTGACTTTGCTGCCTGGATCGACCTGACTTGAATGCCGATAACTTGCTCTTATATCAGTTGCGTTGGAAGTTACAAGTTAGTTACAGTTAGAACATGTTGGTGACGTACGGGTTTATCACGACTTTATGATGCCTATCAACCACCAGGCAGGCTACAAGGTACATAAAAACAATGCTTAAGATATTAGTCGAAAGACGGCTCTAATGCATCACACCTCTTTTCTGTCTGAATGGCATTTGCTTTGACGCTCAATCGAAATTCGGGTGTTGTGTTTCACGTCACAATAACCTGTGTAAGAAATGTGTCCAGTTTTTTTTTCCGCTACATATGCAATTTTTCTAAATGGATATCTTGATTTTTGAAAGAAGTAAAGGAACAGAGTGAAAAAAAATTGACCGACCTTGTATCGAGCCGATGTCACGGCAAAACAAATTCGAATCTGGCCCGTTCAGCGCCTTATCCACTTGTGCTAAAGAGGCAGTGGTAAACGATTAAGGTATTTTAGTGACTTCATCACTTGATGAAACAAAAGGTTTTTTTTGTTTTTCATTCAACAAAAGGTCCCCGGGGAATGCCCTTGGAAAAATGTGTTTTTTTGCATACGTAATATCTCAAGAAGGAAGCAAACCTCAGGGAAAAAACATGCAGAACATTGTTTAAGACACATAAACAAAACTGCATGCAAAATTTGGAGCGTTTCTGTTCACTTTTGAGTAAAAACCCTAGCGCCCTTTTTCCACCGAACCCTTCAATTAGTCCCTTGATCAGGGTGTCCTGTAAGGCTTGAAGCCTGGAATCCATGCTACGTGTCTGCTTCTTGGCAATGTCCCAAATCTCTGGGTTGACAAGCATTTGTGTAAGCAATTTGCTGTTTGAAGGTCTATGAATGTTCTCTTTCCGCCTCTTAGTTCATTTAGACCACTAGCGAGTATGTTGTTGAGCAGGCTTGCAACTTTTTCAGAGATCGTCGGCCCTCTCACTTTGTCCTCTGTCACTTCAGTGAAGAGAGAATCCACCTTACTGTTTGGGGCGGTTGTTGATTCCCCTGTCTTAGGAGAACAGGACTGTGTACCCAAGTCAGATTTGGGTCGTTTACCAGGAGGTTCATCGACCTCATGTTCGCCACTATCACTGGCGCTTTCGACCAGGGCATCCTCGTCCTCATCGTACAAGAGTGAAGCTTCGTGAGCTTCTTGTAGTGTTTTAACCACAGGTGCCATATCTTGCACGAGCCCCATCAAGAGGTCAATGTTGTTGTGGAGCGTGGTTTCTTCATCAAAGGCCTAGAAGCAGCTTTCAAGCTCCAGTTCGTGCCACAATCAGAGGCGGTCTTAGACACGGGCCATTTCCTTGTCTTCCTGGAGAACTCTCCTTCGGAGAAGAGGATGAGTCTTTCGTCAAATTCTGCAAATTTGACTTGGTTGTGTCTGACCCAGAGGTCACACTGAGTATGCCATCGAGAATGCTGGAGCTCGACCTACGCATATTGTGATTTACTAAAAATTTCAGCAGAGAAAACCTTTGCTACGCAAAAATAAACTGCCTGGGTAGATTTATTACCTTTCCTCTCAGTCTTGAGATGAAAACGGACGTATCTGATGGTAGGATGAAGGATCTGAACACCAGATTGTCCTGTGCTAACATGGCCAACATGGCGACGCAAGTACAAAAATTGACTGGCTACACACATGCGCTATCTCATTGAATCTCTGCTGCGATGACCTGGTAGAACTTATACAATGTACATCTGACACTAACAGTCTAAGCTTCTGACTGATATACCACCGACAGTCGACCGATATTCCGCCCACAATCAATAGTCAGCGTATCGGCCGAAGTTCAGCCGCTATATCGACCAAGATATCTGCCAATAGTCGGTCAATATGTCAACCTTGACTTGGCCGATATCTTGGTTGATACATCAGTCGATACTTTAACCGACATATCTCGGTCATTATATCGGCCGAGAGTCGATTGATATGTCGACCAATACATCGGTGGAGTGTCGGTCAATATGTCGACCGATAAATCGGCTGAGTGTCAGTCGATATGTCAACCGATATATCGGTCGAGGGGTGCACACAATACACATGATCTGAAAATACTTTAGTCAACCGCGATAACCTCGAAGGAAAATATGCAAAGTAGTTCGGTGTGCAGTTGCACTTAGGCCTTATGTGAATTGTGCATGACATTATGTTAGCCTAAATTAAATTGACAGTTTGACATTGATTTGATGAATCAGGAGGTTTTCCTTTAAAAGGACTGTGACGAGTTAGCTCCCAGTAGTTGAAGTGTGGTTGTACCGGTAGTTGAAGTTGTTGTTGTAATAGTTGTAGTATACAGTAAAGAGCTGAAGTATAAAAACGTTGTGACACAGAACTGTACTAGAGACATCATTGGAAATAAAAAAGTGAAGTAACGAAACAGACAAGTGTGGGAGTTGATGACTGATTTCAACTAAGTTTCTTCAACACTTAGAAGAAATACAAGGTACATCCAACACAGCATGTGGTGAAAAACATCTCTAGCTGTCATCAATTTGAACATTGCTATTGGAAGTGGCAATGTGCCTTTAACTTTAAACACATTCAAAGAAGTTGAGCAGGACCAAAATTAGTTTATCACATTGTCTACAAAAGAGCGACATAGAGTACATTGGATCTGAACATTGTTATTTTGAAAGAGCCATCGCATATTTGTTACATGTAGCGAGTTGTTGATGATTCCTTTTGATTGACAATTAACAAAAATCAATCAATACAGCTTTACACAAGATTTTAAGAACAACACATTGCTTTGTTTACAACTTATTGAACCCTTTTCGTTGTAGGTTTTACTTCTCAACTCTGACTTAGTGTCAAATGAGAAAATAGTATCTGTCAAAAACCATTTTGTTAGCCAGCGATACACTAGTGGATTTCATACAAAAGTGGAGATATTTAAGAAAGAAAGAGCTTAAGTTAAGCCCAAATCCAGCAAGTTAAGATCGAATTTGAACACATCAGGAACAGAAATAACAAGTTCAGTTGTAGAGATTTTTTAGCACACGGCGTCCGTGGAAACTTTGCAGTTCAGTGATCAGGTGAGAATGAGCTAGACCCAAAATTTCTCCCGAAAAGCTTTGCGAGTCATGTCCAACACTGCCTCAATTGAGTCCCAGCTAAACTTTGTGATTCAAACTGCTAAGATAGACTGCTCAAAATCAGTTGTAGCAATTTGCGTTTTCAAAACATTACACAAAAGGAAACACTAATTGCTGGTAATACTGGTTGTGATCATTTTTGCAAGTTTATGGAACTCAACCAATATTTTCACAACACAGACCTCTCGCTATTTCAATCATAACAATAAAAAATTGTATCTTAATCACATTTATTATCAAAGATGAGTTACCTCGTAAGTAAATTTCCACCTCACATAGCTGGAGAGCTTGACTCTTTGTAGTCTTGATAAAAACATATCTACCAGTCGTCAGTGGATTAGTGAAACACACAGCTGATGCTTTGAACTTTACAAAAGTGTACCTTCCTGTGCACTTAGAGTTAATGTTGGCTGTCACAACTGTGGAGCTACCTATCATTCAAATATTATACTGCACTTAATTTTAGTTATCAGAGCTTTGAGAGCTCTCATTTGAAAGTTCAATTCTCATACTTCTACAAGAATAATCAGACAGAAATAGCATTTAAAAACAATTCTATTACTGCTTTCAAAAATTGATTCAACATTTTCTTTAATATACATCGATGTGTTTTTGGGTTTTGTTAACTACGTGAACAACACTTGAACAGTGTTAAAGTTTTATTGTTAGTACATGTACATGTAACTAGCAAGTAGTAAACGGTAAAGGGAGGGTAAAAAGGTAAGGTCTGCATTCGAGCCAAGTGGCCCATCAGCCGGAGTTTATCCCGGTTTCTGTAGCATGAGGTGACTGGGAGTATTTCTACTCCCCCTTGGATGGGATGCTAGTCCTTAAGGCATTGCAGGGTTACCCCCAGCATTAACGATAATGATGATGGCACAGGGGAAATATGGTTTTTGAGATGAGATACAGTATTTTGCAGGTCAGCGGTTGTTGCAAGTTTGATGTTTTTAGTGGTAGGTAGTTTGTAGTCCAAACAGAACTCAGGGATGTCCGAAAACACAACGAGGATTTTATTCCACACGAATGCAGTATTTCCACACAGGACTTCTCAACAAGCACACGCTAGCCTTGTAACTACACTTGACTTTAAACACACGGCCTCTTGCCAAATACCCACGTAACCTCTGTTACACTTCACAAACACGACCTCTGTCGATTACACGCGACCTTCGTCACACTTCAGTAAACACTACTGTAAAACTCCTGGGAAATAAAAAACCGCGAATACTCCTGGGATAAAACCCATCTAAACACTACACCGATTTACTTATATACTTTACAGCAAAACGTTCTAGAACTTTCAAGCTATACTAAATAAAGTGTCATTACAGTATAAACTATTTACAGCAGCAGACGTAAGCGACTAAAATAAATTGCTTAGTCACCGTGACAAGGCTAATTAAATATGCACGAAACTTCTAGATCAGATTAGCATACACTCGAATGTTCCAAGTGACGCAAGTCACGCCACAATTTTTCGTAACAGCGGTAAACCTTAGAAAACTACAAAATGCCTGCAATTTCTATTTGTTTTTGCCCTGAGTCCTGACCACAGTGAAAAAAGCACAGAATGCACATGGTAAATGTAGCTTTCAAACTCCGCTCATTTGTTGGATAGTTCTTGGTCAATGTTACATACTGTGCCAAAGTTAAACTGAAGTTGCACATGATGTGAAATTGTTGTTTTATGAGGGTTTATGCTTGCAAGCGGTGAGGCAGTGGTAACTTATGTAACAGTCAATTCCAAAACTGCCCCCCCCCCCCCCCCCGGGACAATCCCCGGGCATTTGACTTGCGTTAAGCTCCGTACAGTGGGGAATGTGACCCAAAATGAGGGCCGCCCGGTGGGGTATTTGACTTTCGTGTCAAAACGTCTGTCAGCGGTCGGAAGCAAAAGGATTTCGCAATTCTTTGATTCAGCACGTGAGCTGCGTGCATGGGTCACTGCTCTTGTTGATTCCACATGGGTTTTTCTGTTGTTGTCGTTTTATATAGATATATCATGGAATATGCCTTTGTTTGAAGAGCGGAGCGAAGACAAGCTGAACAAGAAATACGTAGTGGTTGAAAATTTGCAGAACTTGTTTCTACAGTTGCTTTAACATACCTGGAGGGTCGAGGGTATTTGACCGTCTACACTGGCAACATAGCGGGGAATTTGACCAAAATTTTTCAAAAAAGTCAAATGCCCTGGGGTTTCCCGGGGGAGGGGGGATGGGCAGTTTTGGAATTGACCGGTACATTAAGTTATGTTGTGCGCTTAGACTAAAAACCATACAGCTTTTGTGTGGCAGTAGCAGCAATCTGAGGGACACTGATTTCTCAAGTTTGTGGAGCTGGTGGGTATGAATCGATATGACAACGTCATTTCGATCACATTTGTCAGGAAGACGACAAAGCATGCTCACATCCATCTACACTGTACTGGAGGGCACTTGCGTAAGCAACACGGTCATCTACCGAATTTTAGAATGTACAAGCTGGCTGAAGCAGTGCTTCGTATAAATCTGGGATACGTTGCAACAGGTGTAGGGCTGAAGCCCCCAAAGGTTTGCAACATTGGTCTCAACTTGAGGAAGCACCGAGGTATGTTTTATTACAAATATTCAATTTCAATTGTACTGTACTTCTGGAAGGCTGGCGAAAATAAAATATTCCCTTTTTACATTTATTTTTGTTTACTTGTCTCTTCTCATGATTTCGAATTATTACAGTTATTTATTTCGTTTTTAGCCCCTCCAAAGAGTGAAGATTGCTTTAAACTAGTTGCAAGGGTGTTGGGGTACATTGTCCCTAACCCTCACCCTCCCGATCAAAGGATTTCAAAGGAGACGACAGGTTGATGGAGATGACCACTTGTTGCAGGTTCAATGTTTTAAGTGGTAGGTAGTTTGTAGTCCAAACAGAACTCAGGGATGTGGGAAAACACAACAAGGATACATGTATTTATTCCACACGAATGTAGTATTTCCACACAGGACTTCACAACAAGCACACTCTAGGCTTGTAACCACACTTGACTTCCGTCACTCTTGTAT
>JAHPZR010021038.1:65000-76901 GCA_019787425.1 Platygyra sinensis | reverse complement strand
GGTATACGTCTTTATCCCGAATTTATTTTGTAAAAAGGAAAGCAAAAGAAGAGGATAAATAGGAGATAAAAACGCATGTGCACTGCACTCTTTAAACTGCGATTTAGTTTTCGTTGGTCGCCCAGAATTAAAGAATGATGATGGATATTTACCAAAGGCAAGCAATTGAGACCCCAGATAAAACAATATGGGCAACCCTAGAACATGCAATTAAATATTGCAGAAGTGAATTTTTCTGTCGTCATTCTCAATTTCAAAAATTCCGGTTTTCTGTTTCCGAATTCTGGATTCCATGTTTTAGGGCTGTCCTTATTTCATGGCCTTCAGGCCTTTCAGGGTCATATTTGGTCCAAATTTCAGTTACCAAATGTAAAATCCTATTCCCAGTGATTGTTTGCAGACTAATGCGTAATTGAAAAGGCGGACTGACGTGACTGGTGCAGAGCACAGATGCACACGCCTGAAATACTTTAAGATAGCCACTGTTTGACCTCTTACTATTACCAGTTTTGGATTTTTGCCACAAAGCAAGCATTCCATGCTTTTACCATCGTCTGCCAGCCTCGCATCGTCGGTTTTTTTAAGAAACTCGAGAGTTTCTCATGAGTTTGAGGCAATTCTCTGCCACTTTTCCCGTCCTAATGGTCTTTACTGTGCGTTTTCCAGCCACTAAAAGTTTTTATCCTTATCAGGCATACGAGGTACTTTGGAAACCAGCGTGACAAAGCTAAAATCATGTTTGCTGCAGGTAGTCTCGACCGCTATGTCGGTGGATATATCGGTCAAGTGTCGGTCGCTTAAACGGGATTCGAACCCGTGACCTCCGCGATACCGGTGCGATGCTCTACCAACTGAGCTATGAAGCCACACATTGGAAGCGAGGTCAATTTATTGAGTTCATATCTCCCGTGAGGAGTAAAATGATGTGAAGTATATATGAAATAATTCAGTTTTGAACTGCGGTTATAGATGAAAGTGAACGAGTCACGGGTTCGAATCCTTTTGAAGCCCTGATTTTTTCAGGCTTCTTCTGGAAAATTTACTGCGATGATCATTAATTCTTCACTTTCATGTACAACTGCAGTTCAAATATGAATTATTTCATATATACTTCACGTCAGTTTACTTTTTAAGTTGTCTGTGAATTACCCTTGAAGGTCACAATGGAAGACAAACTTAGATGTTTTTAATAGAAGGTGATACGTAACATTCTACCTACTAACAGCAATCTTTACAAAATGAAGTTGAGAACATCTCCCAGCTAAGGGCGTTGTAGCCACCCCCATGAAAATTTGTGTCACCTTCTATATGAATGCCCCTGTTTTCAAATTTTTTGGAAAAGGTTAATCAGCTGGGCCGGGTTGTTCGAAAGCCGGTTAACGTTAACCCAGGGTTAAACGTTAACTGAAGCATTGCGTTTTCTTATTTAAAATGTTTTTCACCTGTAATGTTTGGTGTAGTTTGAGATTACTACAGCTCAAAACTGCAGGGCAAACAATATAAACAGAACACCTCACCAGAAAGTTACAAAACTGAAATCAAAATTCTCGCTAACCCTAGCTTAATCGGGCTTTGAACAACCCGGCCCTGGTGGAACGAAAAGAGATCGGAAAATATCGCCTTAAACGCTACAGATATTTTATAGGGCTATAATAACATTTTTCAAGCCCTCAGTCATTATAATATTATTGCAAAATATTACATCTTTCTTTCGTGGTTAAATAAAGCCTCTCCCAGCTTTGAAATTTTCAGCTTTTTACTCAATGAAAAGATTCTTTGTGAACGTACAATTGCTTTTAATAATAACCCAATGAGGAAATTCAGAGCAAAATGAGGAACACTATGTCCATGAGCTGCGCCAAATATCTTTGTCTCAGGGGATGGGCCCCTCCCACTTTTTTTATTTTCCTTTTTCATTTCTATTTGCTATAAGAGATACTCGTATTGTAAGTATTGTAGGTAACGCTAATATTGTAACAAGCGTTAGTATTGTACATGTATGTAATAGTAACTTAATATTGTAAGTAACGTCAGTATTTATAAAATAACTTTATAAAACAACGTCAGTATTTATAAAATAACTTATAAAATAACTAGAAAAAATGTTAAAAACAAAAGTTAAAAAACCTTCTAAAAAGATTCGATCCACTACCTCCACTAATTTGGGTCGTCAAGGTTTTTGGGGGCCAGACAAGTAGTTGGGGTACTTTGAAAAGAAGTGTTCTTGCGAAGGACCTTAGCATCCAGTGCCCTGGAGGCTCCACGAACTGGACACAGTCTAAAAAATCTAAGGGAGCAAGCCCCGTCGTCGAACTCGAAGAACTTTCTATTAGCTATTCCAGAGAAATTTCAGTCGGTGAACGTCAATCCAAGGAAACTCGATAAAGAAAAAGTGATATCACTTTTAATATACACGACCTAAACATTGTAAAATGTTGTCAAAGCAAATTCACATAAAACTAAATGGCCGCAGGAATTCTTCGATATCTTCAAGTTGTGCTGATACTCAACAAACCCAGACCAAACTGTACCACAATAATTATACCACAATAAAAATCTTTGCTAGTTTTCCATAAGCCTCATTATTATTCATTCAAAATATTCCCCTGTTTCAGATTGGTTAAAACCACACGCATAATTCACTATAACCAGCTGCTGTTTACTAAATATTGAACCAATGACGTCAAAAGTGCAGCCCGCTGCAAGTTATTGAACCAATGACGTCAAAATGATGTCAAAAGTGCAGTCCGCTGCAGATTATTGAACCGTTGACCGAGAAAACCTGGGGATGAAGTTGTGTTATTTTTGGTGCGCAGAAATACAAGGAGCGAAACGGCGAAACTCCTTTAAGAACGGCGAAATATTTTGAATGAATAATAAAGCAATTATTGAATTCGGCTTTCGTAGGATATGAAGAATTCTGCAGATGTCGGAGAGTGTTATTCCCTCGACATTCGGCCTCTGTGGATAACACCCTTCTTGATCTGCAGAATTCTTCATATCCTACTCAGCCTCATTCAATAATTGCTAAGTATTCGTTTAATTACTTAATTCCAATTAATTAATTAGCCTTGTTTTGGGAGGGTGGGGTAGGTACCTTTGATTGCTGCGTAAAACGTACTACACCGACAGTACTCCGTGGATAACATAACAAAACTTTATATGGTTCCAATATTCTCTTGTTATCCTAGTGGTAGTATTCTTTTAAGAACAAAAGCAATTTGCTCGAAGCGCATGCCCAGATTGATTAGTATTAATGTTAACTATATGTTAGGTAACCGATACATTTCGTGTTTCGTGGTAGAACACAACATGTAAGACGCATGCGCTCTAGCATTGTCAGTATGATACAATCCGTTCTCGACTGAGTTCAGATTCATGCAAGCGATACCACACTCTTGTCTTAACGAACGATAGCAGTTATATTTCAGGTAATATCAGTTCTCCCTTTCAGTGCAAAGAACGCCTTTGTGACAGCCTAGCTCGGTTCAAAACCTAGCTCGGTTCAAAAATGTTGTGAGCTGTTTTCAAACTGTTTCGTGTTTGCTAAGCTTTAAAGAGCGAAATGAATTGATCTCCTCAGTCGCTTGTTTGTTTTGTCCCCTATGGAAGAAAACAAGAAGTTCACAAATGTATTCACCCGAAACATTTTTTAGTTAGCGGCATTAAAATTGGTAATCTCGTGACAAAAGAAACTTCTCAAATATTGCTGCAGACACTGTGGCACTTACGGAAACCGCAAATAAATTTAGTCAGTCTTTGAAGGGACTCATTCAACGATGTAGGGTATAATATCGGTCAAGTTGAAACGCACCTAGGTTGTATTAATCGATATCATTGTGTATTGTGAACTTTTTGGTTTTTTTTTTGCAAAAAACATTTATTGTTAAAACACAAACAATACATACAATGTTTAAATTACTAACTTACATTAAATTATTACTTAATTGCTTAATTAAACGACCAAATTACTAATAACAGACAATACATAACTTAATTGATTACATAGTGTTTCTTTTAACATTAAATACCACCAATGCACATAGATCGATTATGCAAAAAAGATACTATACAAAAAAAATAGATACATTGCGTACAAACGTTGTCTACCTATTCTTACATTGCGGCTAATCACATTACAGTCACTTCCCTAACCATAACAAAATATGATTCCTACAAGAAAAGTATTATATATTAAGCAGCAAATTACCATTAATTACCCATTTTCGTTTAAATTTATCTAAGGTATTATTCTTAACATTCACGTATTTTTCAATTTTAAACTTAGTTTTAACCTTATGCTTTAGGCCAATTATTTCTGGTAGCATGTTTGTTCTTCTGCAGTCCCATAGGTGTAATTTAGCGATCAGTAACAAGTAATGTAGCAAGGGGCGGTTTGAATCTATAATACCTATTATGACATCTTTTAGAGTAAGAGAGACAAGTTCTTTTGAAATAAAATGAAAATAATGTTGAAACTCTTTCCAAAAAGACTGCGAGTATATACAGTCGAAAAAAGAGGTGGCTGAGGGTCTCGGGATGCGACTTAAAAAAGGAGCAAGTGTCGTCTGTGACAAATCCAATCTTGTATAGTTTGGTATTAGTACATAATATAGAATTTAAAACCTTGTACTGAAAGGCTTTAATATATGGTTCACAGCAAACAGTATGTGGTAGAATATATACTTTCTGTAGTTGGTCACCGGTTAGCTCAAATTCACGTTTCAGAGTTAGTGACCTGTTAGAGAATTGTGCCTTTTTACACAGTAACAACGAGTAATAATCCTTTGACTTCTTTTTTAAGATATTAAAATCCTTGTCATTGATCACTAATGGTGGGGGGCTTGACATTATAAACGTGTAGTTACCCATTTTTAAATGAGAAGGTATAGCGTGACGAAGACCTGCCCAGGTTAAAAAATTAACTTTACCAACCTGTTTAGAAATTATGTTATACGAGTCCAAGCTATTCAAATGAAATAGTAGGTCGTTTACGCAAATAATATTAGACTCGAAAAATGTTTTATACCGAATATTCTTTTTAGCCATGTTAGTCTTAAGGATGTAATCATTGTCTCTAAATCAATCATTTTTAAGGTGGCCGAACACAGTTTTCAAGTGCCTATGCCTAATTCTTCATTACTTTTAAACTATTTATGCTTTGGCGCCCATTTTTTGCAAGAGTCAAGGTTAATTACAGAAGTATTTATTCTCGCATCAAGGGCGTAGCCAGGGGGGTCCTGGGGTGCCCGTGACCCCCCCTTTGTAAGCCTTTTTGTAAGTAAACAACCTGCAATATTCAGGTGACAATCTGATGAGTACCCTCTGTATAAGTCAGTGTGACCCCCCCTTTGAAAAATCCTGGCTACGCCCATGCGCATTTTGACTAGGGTGTGTGCTGTTGCTATGGCAATGGGGCTGGTTAAAAACAAGGCTTAAATAGTGGTTTTTGTTTATTTAAACAAATCCAGTCGTTAGATTGCTTTCATCTTTTGCACACTACGAATTGACATTAAATCCCTTCTGTGAACAGCGTTCTAATAAAATTTTGACATAGGCGTTTTCTGTAATTCGCCGTTAATCGTTTCCTGTATTATTAAAAATTCCCTATGTCAAAATTAAGATTTTTCGTGATAGATCATTTACGTGGTCTCTGATCTTTTTTTTTTGCCAAATTTCTTGAAATTCTAACGACTAGATCGTTAGAAATCGGCACGTTTCTGCTAAAGCAATCGGTCTCAATTTTTCGAGCAACTGCGCATGCGTTGCATTTAACTGGGTTCTTTCGGTAACAAACAAAACCTGAAAATTGTAGGGTTCTTTGCATCGTTACCTTTTCTAACATGTCGTTTTAATAAAATACTAAAGCCATCAATACACTGCATGCAATTATAGAGAAAAATAACACAGATAGTGCGGGTGTTGAGTAAATAAAATGATCGCTCTATTGACGGCATGTTTGTTTTTTGAAATCCTTGTGCACGTGCTAAATTGCATCAGCAAAAGGGCGCGCTAAAACTGTGTTCGGCCACCTTAAACCGCCTTTTTCATATTCGAAATTCATTTATTACAGACAAGCGAGTTGTTTCATCCACACCTTTCCATAGAAATTTAAATAACAGGTGGTTTAATTCTTTAATAGCATCATTAGGAGTGGGTAGAAGTGACGCAATGTAAACAAACTTAGGAATGATTAGAGACTTTATAATTGTCACCTTCCCATAGATGGAAAGACCTCTTGAGGACCAGATGTTACTAAGTTTTTTAATGCTGTCTAACTTTTCAATAAAATTTTTCTCATGAAGCAATTTTGGATCGTAAGAGTAATATACGCCGAGCGCTTTGATCGGTTCGTCTGGCCATTTGATACCGCCAATTTTCTAAAAGCGAGCGGTCTTTTCCTTTCTTTTCGATTTAAGTTATGATCGCTTGCTTTTGAGAAAGAGACATTTCACCTTTTTGAAAACATTCATTTGCACATTTAGAGAAAGATTCACCAATAATAGGCCAGAATTTTCCGTAAAATTCGATCGGAATTCCATCGTTTCCAGGGTTATTGTTATTTTGAAAACTATCTAGTGCCGAGACCCATTCTTCCGGAGAAATTGCGCCTTCGCATGACAACTTCTGTTCTTCTGTTAGAACAGGGATATTAAGAGCGTGTAAAAAGGCTTCTTCTGTCTGCGTTCCTTCAGTATTGTTGTTGTTTGGGCTCTCGTATAATTCTTGGTAAAAGCGCTTTTGTTCGGCTAATCTGCTGGAGGGATCTGTTGTGATCACTCCGCTAATTTTTACTTTCCTCATGTGTTTTTTTATGTGATCCTCTTTTCTAGGTTAAGAAAATATTTTGAACTTTTCTCCCCGTGTTCGTGCCAGCGAGCGCGAGCACGTATGATGACTCCGTTAAGTTTCTCGTCGTAGAATGCTTCTAAACTTTCTTTATCAGCGCTCAAGATATTTGAATTGGTATTATTAGGATCTGCCTCAAAACCTGCTTTGCTTTAGCATATTCTTCTTCAAGACGGTTTTCTTTTTCATTCCTTTCTCTCGCACCTTCTTTTGAATGTTGTTTTGCATGTGCTCTAATGTTATACTTCAACCAATCCCAAATGACGCGGTCATCAGATAAATCCTTACGACCTTGGGCAAGCCAAATTGGTATCTTCGATGAAACATCATTAATATAATCATCGTCTTCCAGAAGAGCACAATTCATCTTCCAAAAACCCGGTCCTTTAATTTCATTGTCGCTGTTTTGGAGATCTAATGTAATCGCTGCATGATCTGTTTTGATAGACGGAATTATATCGACGGATTTAACTAAATCGTGTAGATTATTAGAAATTAACCAGTAATCTAGGCGACAAAATATATTCGGAGATTTTGACTCCACGTGTAACTTTTGGTGGAAGGATTTTAACTCTCCAGATATCAACGAGGTCTAGTTCACTTTGTATACAGCTAATACTTGCAACAACCGATTTCCTTGGAATCATGATTCCGCCTTTCTTATCAAGGAGTGTATTAAGGGGACAATTGAAATCGCCACCCACAATGATATTCTCCTCCTCGTCCAGGCTTTCATTTTGCAGCGTTGTCAGTAAATTATTGAAAAAACGAGTGATGTCCTTATCTTTGTTAGGAGCATAAATGTTGATCAAGATATAGATTTTGTCTTTGATGGCTGCTTTTAAAATTATGTAACGCCAAGGGGATCAAGAATCTTGGTGTGAATAACACAATCGACACCTTTTCTGAACAAGATCGCAACCCCACATGAATTTGAACCACCGTGTGACATGACTATCTCGGCCCCCCATTCATTTTTCCAATATAATTCTATGTCTTTCTTTGAATGTGTTTCTTGTAAAAACATAAAATCAGCCTTCCTTTTCCGACACCAAGTGAAAATAGCTCTCCTTTTTCGAAAGTTACTAATGCCCCTCACATTTAAAGAAACTAGTTTCAAAGTCTCAGTAGTCATCTAATCAGCTATGCTGCTAGAGATGAATTTGGGTTGCAGAAGGACTTGGTCAAACAAAGAACAGCGACAAGTAATAATCAGTGAAAAAATAGGCAAATAAAATTTTTGTACCGTGTTCAAAGCGATTTGCAATAAGATTTTTAGGAATCGTAGCAGATCAAAGGCAGGAATTATAAATACACAACTTACACAGAAACTGTTATTTAAACCAGTACATAAACAAGGGATATGGTCATAATAATGGGTGTCAGAGAGGACAAATGGTGGAGATAAATTAAGCTTAAGCATAAATAATAAACGAACAAATACACACACACAGTTACTCATTCGGCGTGCCTTGTTGTACAAGTATACTTCATAATGCTTTGCCTTTTATTGAATGACATTAAAATAAGCCTAAAGCCTGTGATCAGTTTAATTTGCTTTGACTAAGGGCAATGACAATGAATCACTTAATAGCTATGACATTCTCTCTACTGCAGTTAATTTACTTTATCAAAATTAATTCAAGTTCATAAATAGTTAAGTGGTGAAAACTTAACCCTACTATTTGTAACTTTGTTTAAACCAAACCATACACTTGAAGATTACCCTATTTTTGGCTAATGGTTATAGCAATAAAAATTGAACACTCGTTGTGTAGGTGTATATGAATGTAACAGATTTTGTAACAAATGGTAACCTACCAACTCTGATCTCAAAATTTGACAATCTCACTCCAGCAAAGTCTCTGTTGACAATGTACACTTCAGCAACATGCTCCACTTTTCCCAAGTCAACCATCCACCAGGCTTTGTCTTCCCGGTCTGTATGTGTACATGAGTTATCATTGTAGTCTGTTGCACTATTACCATCCACGCCTCTGCCACTTACACCACGCTGAGCAGCACCACTCTGAGCATCACTACTCTGTCTTGTTAGTTTGCCAAATGCCAGATTTTCTTAAATGAAAAATTGATCATCATTATGATGGTAAGTTAAAACCACAATACTTACTTAAGAACTGTTTGTGATAATTTTTCTACTGGGATAGCTGTAAGGTTAATAAAAGTTAACAAAACACTGTAATCATAATTCCATGAGCCCATGTTTGATACCTAACAAATAAAGAAGCCTAAGCAGTGTGTTACACTGTGACAAAACACGACAAGGCATTTGAAAACATGACAGAAATGTAGAAAACACGAGCCACAGATATAAAGCATTTTTTATCTAACCAATTTCCTTCTTTCTTTGTATGAAACTTTGAGCAAACAACGTCAACTTTGGGCAAAGAACAAATTATGACAATATCCAGTCGTTTCGTACCCAGACGATTTGCACCCAGGCTCAGACGTTTCATACCCACTTTCGGTCAGTTTGTACCAGACCTTCTGGTCGATTCGTACCCAACAAACTGTCACATGAAGTTTTTGGCATTTTTGAGTTAGAAACTTGTTAAAACCATTAAGATGCAGCGCTCGCATGCGCAAGATGTATGTGTGATCTTATTTGTTATAATTATTATTGTTGAACTTACTTAACCATAATAGTGTCCGTGGCCCACGAGTTTCTTGACAATAGCAGCTAATTATTATTGAGCCCAAGAAAGGTGTGACATGGTGTGATTTTTTCTCTTTTATTTTAAAAGTATTAAATTAGAATATTGCAACAATGAGAGTAAACAACATTAGCATTAACAAACGAAATGGTCAGAATTTCGATCCTTTGTTTTGGTTTAAGCTAGCCTTGTGTTGGTACAAATTCGCCTAGTCTCTGAGCTCAAGCTTAAGTGAATGCAGAGGGCCACCTACTGTGAAGTGCAGATAAGAGGCAACTCTTCAAACTTTGGGAGGCCTTCAACAAGAAGGAGAAGTCACTGAAGCAGCTGCTCAAAAGATGTGTAAATATCAACAGGCCAGTGGTGCACTGAACTGAACTTAGACATTATTTATACTTACTACGAGGATTTTTATCATGATTACTAAGTAGGCTGAAGAGCGGAGAACTTAGGTGTTTGTGTGACGTTTGTGTGACTCAAAGGATTTCGAGCGGATCTGTCAAGAGCGGTTAACTGATAGCTGTTTGGTTTACTTTGTAATCATGTGTAATTTTAGACTTAAGAACCCCTAGCGTGGGAGAAAAAGGGTTGTTGTGTAATCACTTGTGATCGGAGAGCATTAAACAGGATTGAGACAGTCTTCATGCGTCTGTTTGTCGAGATCTTTCAGCTAATTCACGACAGAAGTATGTTACATGTAAGTCGTATAGGCGCTCCGTGATAACGGGAAAAATTTATTAGGATCGGTCAAACTAGGTCACAATTTTTCAAAAGTAACTAAAAAATAACTTTTCAATGTTCCTGTGATTAGCAATATTAGCTTTTGTGATTACTAGGATAAGTGAAATAAATGTTTATGTTTGTCTAAACATTTTGCGTCATAATTTGTTGGGTACGAACTGACTAAAAGTGGGTACGAAACGTCTGAGCCTGGGTATGAATCGTCTGGGTACGAAACGTCCATGGGTATGAAACGACTGGTAATCAATATGACAACTATGTACAAATAATGGTCACAATTTCTATGAAAAAAATCAAATTTGAACGAACAAAGTCCACTTTGTGAGAAAAACCTTGAGTTTCAACAAACAACGTCAACTTTGTATGAACAACTTCAACTTAGAAAGAACAACATCGAGTTTGAACGAACAACATCCACACTTGCCCAAACAGCACTGAATCCACTATGAGAAGTGAGAAATTATCCATTGACTTGTGGCAAAACGGGAAAATACAGTTGTGCCCAGAAAGACAACTGAGGAGTACTACATGTAGGAGCGAGTTTCTGAGTTGAGCAGCTTTCGCAAATTGTCGGCTATTCCAATATGGAAGACTATACCAGTCACATAATTAAGCATAATTTGAGAATTGCCAGTGGTAAAACTATGCTGATCATCAAGACAAGCACTTTTTTATTTACCTGACATTTTGAGGATAATGTGTAGAGGGTATATAAAAACTGAGAGTAAAGCTGTGAATGCTGTGTATTTCTTTAGGGCTCTTCCCTTCTAGTTCGTAAACCGTAAATTTGTATGCTAACACTGCAAATATCTTTGACTTAGGCACAAGAGTTTTTAAAAACAACTTTCCTTGAGAATGATTTTCTAAACTCCTGGATACGTGAAGCGTAGAAACGTGTTTCTTGCAGGGACTTTAATTGCTATACAAACGTGTCACTCACTCAATCACTCAGG
This sequence comes from Platygyra sinensis, assembly GCA_019787425.1. NCBI lineage: Eukaryota > Metazoa > Cnidaria > Anthozoa > Scleractinia > Merulinidae > Platygyra > Platygyra sinensis. The sequence goes on along the minus strand of JAHPZR010021038.1, from coordinate 65,683 downwards.
TGTAGCCAAGTAATAAGTCAACCCAAAGGAGAGCACCTAATAGTAACCGAGCCTGACGCCATGTTGGAATAGTAGGGACCTTACGCAAAACACGACGGCAACCGCAACGAGAACGTCACCAAACAATAGGTTTGAAGAGCAAAACAATAGCTATGCACGTGCGTTATAATTCTTTGTACATTTCTTTGCCGTCCTCTGCGAAACAGCAACGTGAAATGACCAATTTCTGCATTGTTTGGAGAACGTGAACCACAGCCGCTAATTTTTCGTATTTCTATTTGGAACTGAACACACTCGTAGAATATTCAGCAGGGCCAGGTTTTAAAACCGACAAACACACTGAATAGATCTCAATAATTAAGAAATTTCAAAGTAAACTAGAAACACACTTTTTACTTGGCGTCGTCCTCGCCGTCGCCGTCGTATATGCATAAGGTTCCTATTAACCAAGCCCGACGCCATGTTGGAATAGTAAACATGCAGTCGATCTCTTACTCAATGGCGTACTTCATGCCATCCTTGTAGCTTTTATTTCATGGACATGTAGGTGTTTTGCTAAACTGAAGAGGAGTTGACTTCGAATGTTTGAATTAGTACTACACTGTATGGCCAACTTGAAGGCTGAATTTCACGAACATTTAACTTGTCTAGGCATTAAATCTGATGAAGAGATGAGCATTTGT
>JAHPZR010021038.1:57500-60000 GCA_019787425.1 Platygyra sinensis | reverse complement strand
ACTAATTTGGATTAGGTTTACTAATAAGCGTCACTCTAGTACAATACAAACAATACACCTGCCCAGACTTGCCCACTAATTGTGAACCGTGATTGGCTCATGAAAATCTATTACGTATTCAAAATAAAAGCGTGCAGATTTCAAAAGCGTTATCTTTCTTGCAATCTCTTTGCTAGGAAATGTTTCGTTCAAGTTCGCTGTTTGGAAAATTCTGTTCCCTGTTTATCAACATGGCTTTTTTCACTAGCGTCCATGATTTTCAAACCGCTTTGAACACTCGTTTAACTGCCCGTGATTCGGAAACGTTGACAAGCGCAAATTTTTGAAAGCATAATGAGGTTCTCTAGCTTTTTCCTTTGAAACCGTTTTCCAATTTTCGAAACCGGGCTCTTTTAACCCCGATTGGTTTAGGTAGAATCTACAATGCTTTTATTCTCAGCTTTGCTGACGAGAGAGAATTTAAATTCTTAGCTAACTGCTCGAGTTTTCCGCTCCGTTAGTCACACACTGAACTCCACTTTTAACCCTAGATTTGCATACAAACTCGAACGGAGAAACCCATGGGACAACTCTATCATTGAAATTACAACAATACCACTTCGGAGCGCTTAATTTAAACACGCAACAATAAATATTTTTGAACAGCACGTTTTCTTAAGAGACTTTATTGCTTGTTAATAGAGAGATTTGAAATGAATAAAAAATACATTTATTGACAACGAAAGCTCCAACAACTACAAAGTGTTTAACACAAAGTAAATCAGGAAATTAGGATGCAATGAACAATAAGACTGAAGTCCCCTTAACAAAGAAATAAACTGCAATAGAACAACACACTAGATATCGGTTTGAAATACATTTTTATTGAGAACAAAACACAGTAGTTCTAGTCTTCATCTTGTGGAATGGGTTGCTTCACAAACAATCGATTAAGCAAGAATTTCCGCTTATCAATGGCTAGTTCTGTCGATTCTAACCAATCAAATCCATCTGTATCTTTCAGATCTTTTTGGGTTTCCATCACTTTTTGGAAGGTGTAATCTTTCTTCATCGCTCGCATCCACTGCAAATACTCTAAAAATACTTTTCTCAGTTCTTTTCTGTAGAGAGGAAGGAGAGCGTTCTGCGCTTTAAGGTGAGCTACATTTTCCGAATCTCCGTTCCTTTCGTACTCGTCGACCAAAGCATTGAACTGAACCTCGTGGCGTTCCTGCGCTTCATCTAATATGCGCGACCAAGGGTTTAAGCGCTCTGTCACTTCTTGGGAAGAATCCGTTTCTTGGCTAGATTGAGAGTCTTCACTGTCTTCGTAATATCCATTACCTCGTTGAAGAAGGCAGTAATTATAACCGTCGATCCAAGACATTTTTTGTGGGTTTGAACAGCACGAACTTTGACAGCAAACTGAACGGCAAGTGGAACGCCGCCTTTAAAACAAGCAGTGAAAATGTGAAGCTTATGGGACGCGGTTTAGTGTGACAAGCTACTGTTACTACAGGCGGGGTTACTAAGCTCTCTTCTCTGTGTTCGGCCCTTCATCGTCTCCATACAAAGTGAGCCACTCAGGAACTGAATCTGCTGTTGTTTTATAATGTTTGATGTTATTGGCTGCTTTTCTAACGCCCCTTGGTAGAGATTTCAGTGATTTCTTTACTCCTCTTGGTTGAGATTTCAGGGATTTCTTTACTCCTCTTGGTGTTGATAAGTGATGGACTATTGTATCCTTTTCCTCTTCCTGCACTGATAGAGGTGTTTCACTTGTTGAAGGTCTTAATCCCTGGCTCCTCTCTGCTGGATAGATCATCACTCTAACCTTAGGTTGTAGTTTCGCTTCTTGTAACCACTTCCTTCGATTGATATAATCTAATCCATGTACATCTGTGAGATGATTAGACAATCTAACGAGATATTTTGCTCCACAATTCGGAAGTGGGCAATCACGGCACACGCGTTTAGTCATGTTAACAGTTCGAGATCTCAACAAAAATAAAACAGTTCCAGCGAATTTTAACCTTTAATGCGAAGGATAACCAGTAAAATTACTAGCAAAATAACTCGACATGCGAAGCACACGCTTTGTTGATCTGTTAGCTTATGTGTTGTGTGCGACCGAGGATCATAATTCTTTCTCGGAAAAAGTATACTAACTCTTCTGATTATGCCGCAAAGAAATCACAAAAGCATAATTATGAAAACAAGTTGTCTAGATTATAGTATTTTGCCAAAGGCTAATGGGCTTTAAAACTTTTCTGTTTTAAAACACGTACCGAGGTCGACACAACGAACTGTTCACTCGTGCAAAAACCTTTCACTGAGTATTCACGGCCGTTGACCACGACCGCATCAAGTCTCGATTAATTTACGACAACAAGATATACTGTACCACGCTGTTTTGATATTCAATGAAATGATCCTCCGTTAAACTGACAAAACTGCTTGTTAGATGTTTAAATGCTCCTTGAAAATCGTTTTACGCTGACTTACTGTTTGTGACATTCTG
>JAHPZR010021038.1:37500-52500 GCA_019787425.1 Platygyra sinensis | reverse complement strand
ATGCAAAAATTCAGGAACTTTTGAAGGAAAAAAAATTACCCGAAAAAGGTCACTTATGCCTGTCTTGCACCAAGCCATTCAATTATCAATTTTTTTCAAGCACAAAATTCTTTCCATTAATTTTGTACAGGTTGGAAACTTAAAGGTAAGCACACTTGGTCCTACCCTCCAAAGGAGTATGTCAGGAAGAATTACAAATATGGAACTAGTAAATATGTATACAGTCTGAACTCTCCACAACGACCAGCTTTTTTAGGGGAGGTACAGTAGCAGTGTTACATGACACCAGAATTTTTCTCTTGGGTTCCACATTTTTTACTCATGAACAGTAAGGTGCACGAGTTATAAAATGGGCTCCGTTTCTTCGTTTTGGTGTCACATTTGTGCATGCAAACTTATGCTTGCATACATTAACCACGTGCTCCTCAGGGTGGGAGGGGGTAGGGGATTATTTGAAATATTCTCCAGTAGCTGTAAAAATTCTTTTGTTGTGTTGGGAAAATGTGTGGAAAGATTTAAAGTGCCTATGAAGTAAAAAATAATTGCTGCTTATTTGAAAGACTTTTCGAGGTAAAGAAGAATGGCGTTTTTCTCTTTTGAATATCTTTTTTCGTTTTAGAGATATTCATGTTTTTGTATTATGCAAATGAGGTAAGTGCTGATTTCATAAATAAGTAAAGGGGCTAAGTTTCTAGAGAAACTGTGGTACTGCGTCTGTGGGAGTATTACAAGATAATTTGGTTTTATCAACTGGGTTGATGTGAATTGGCTACAGTAAAGAGATTCGGAAGCTGACGTTTCGAGCGTTGGCCCTTTGTTGAGCGTTAGCCCTTCACTCCGACGAAGGGCTAACGCTCAAAACTTCAGCTTCCGAATCTCTTTACGGTGGCTAATTCACATTAGTATCACTCAACTAGTGGTCTAATGCAAATCCTGTATTTTGATTGGCAACGCTACTAGGGGACTAATAGTAATAGTCATCGAGTAGCGAAATTCACCGGTTTTTCTTTTGTTTTTTTTTCCCCATATAAATATTTTTTCAACTTGCATTTGCTAACTTTATTGGCTTTTATGTCCGACTAGTTGGGTGATACTAAAACAATTATTAGACCCTTCGCCCTCAAGGGCCACGGGTCAATAACCCACGAGGCGAATAGCCCAGTAGCCCTTTTGGGCTACGGGTCTAATTGTTAATTATCACCCCAGTCGATAAAACCAAATTATGATGTCATAAATAGTTCCACTAAAACGATAAAATACTGAATTAAGAATTTCTCCAGAAATAGCGGAGCAGTGATCTTCAAACTTGGCACCAGAAATGTACATCACAAAAGAAACAAAATGAGACCTACTATATTGTTGCCATGGCAACACCGTTGGCTCCAGTCTCTTTCTGTAAAAAACCAAATATCCCTGTTGGTAAACTTTTTGTGTGGGACAGGGGGTCTTCCTTGGAACAGGCATATGAGGGGGGCCCTCTTATAAGCCTGGTGATTTCTTGGGGTCTCCTCCCTACAATTATTGTAATATTCATCCCTTTTTCCTACATATATATTAACAACTTTACTCTTATTATTGATTGTCTTGTAATATTATTATGTGGCAAAATTCATTCATTCATTCATTCTTTCATTATTAAACAGACATGGTTCCCACATTGTCTTAACTCTCCCCATTAGATTGTTGGGAGTGAATGAGCCTTGTGTAAGATGAAAACTGGGAATTTTAAATGTAATTAAAACAGGGCCAGCAGCATAACTGGTGTCATGGCAATGGCATGACAGCTGTAGTTTTGTTTCTTTTGTGATGTACATTTCTTGTGCCAAGTTTTAAGAACACTGCTTTAATATTTCTAGAGATATTCTTGATTGAGTGTTGTACTGTTTTAGTGGAACGACCTTTGATGTCATCACTTCCCTCATTTGCATTATACAAAAACGTAAATATCTCTAAAACGAAAAAAGATATTCCAAAAAGGAAAACACTGTTCTTCTTTACTTTGAAAAGCCTTTCAAATACAAGTAAGCAGCAATTATTTTTTACTTCATAGGCACTTTAAACAAAGCAATATACATGTAGTCTTATAATGTATATAACCATGAAGTATCAATTTATTTTTCAAGAGAAAAATATCATGCATGTTACCAACAATTAAGGTATCATCCCACCCCCAAATGACCGCTTCGCGTCCGCACCCTTTCAAGGCGAGACTTAAAAAAAACCCTGACAAACTATATATTTTCTGAAAGCTTAATAAATGAAGATTACCATACCGTATTTATTGAAAGAAAAAAGATAAATGCCTTAAAAATACAGCAATCGTTTTGCAAAAGTACATGGTTTGAAATATTCAGTTCCTGTGCAGTCGGAAATGATCAAAAGCAAGAGACAAACATTGCGCCAAGTTCTTAACACTTTTGTCTCAAAAACCGTGTCGGCGAATTTTGACATCTTGCCTGGTTTGTTTTTTACACCTGGTTAAACTTTGGGGTTCGAAAAAATATTGCTCCTGTTCCTTCATTTGTTTATAACTCTAGAAAGAAAGAGAAAAACCAAAAACGCTGACACGGTTTTCAAGCTACATTATATAGGAACATTCTCCCCAAATTTGCGCTAAAATGGTTGAAAATTCGCTACACGTGAACTTACGGTGTAAGGCGTGCGTCCAATTTCTTGAAAATATAGTTTTGAGAAAAAGAGCACAACAGTTTCAGAGACTTTCTTCTGGTTGAATGAGATTAAAACAACAAGGTGTGAAAGTAATTACCTGCAGTTTACAAACAAACGGTTTAACTTACTTCATAACAATAGCGCTCAAATGCTGACGAGATAAGATGTCAAATACTGTTCCGCGCAGGAATTTGGCTCTACATTTCAGGAACAGGCATCACCGTTGGTTGCTTGCTAAGAAGGTAAGTTGTTACTGTAGAATTTTAAGTGTCTCATCCCAGTTTCCGGAGTTTTTATTCCTCTGATTGGTCATTTGTATTATGAATAGGCCAAAACAACGTTAGGAATGCCTAAAGAACCGAAAAGGGGAAAAAGGTATTTTAAACCGGGACAAATACCACCAGGAATAAGAGGCGAAGCCGAACGTGCAAGGGAGGGAATCACGCAACTACCACTGACTCCAGTGAAACAGAATGAATGAATGAATGAATGAATGAACAGAAACTCCTAGGCAGTAATGCTTCCCAAGATGCGAGCAGCTCAATAAGAATGGTAATAAACTGGATAGGAAACAGTACAAATTGCTTTCTGGTCTATGCATGTATGATCAGCACTGATGAATAGAGCCTCAAAATCACCACCACACAATTGCCTGACACAACTTCCTCGAACTTGTGTTACGTATAATAAGACCTTTTGTCGCTAGCGGCAACTTTGTCAGCCCAATCCTCGTCAATGTCAAAACAATTTCCTGTTTTTCTTTTTACTGCTCTCCTTGGCACAAAAGGACAGCTCAATTGCTTTCGGTTTTTTCTTCAAGACATGGCAACACCACGAAAATATTGTTGCGTGGTCTGGCCGTGGCAAAATCGTGTCGAAACAAGGATGGCATGTAAGATAATAATGATGTGTTGACAGATTGTTACAGTGACTTGTCAACATTCCATTAATGGCAATTAGTGAAGAAAACACTATTTTGTCCATAACTTCCCGTAGAAACAATATTTTTTCAAAATTTATTTTTTAAAACAAAGATAGGAGTAAGGTCTATCTTGCTATCGCAAAATATTATTTTCCCCAAAATGGTCACATTTGGGGTGGGATGCTACCTTAACCATTTATCCCAAGTTCCAAGCCCCTTAATTAATGTGAAGGTTGCCCCAAACCATCACTTGTTATTACATGTCGCGCTGGTTTTTTCAACCCTTACATGGTTGCGAATGTTTCTTACAGAAATTGTACTAATTTGTAAAAGTCTTTTTCAATATTGTTGAGCCAGAGGTAAGTTTTTGACATTATAAAACATATTTATATTTTTATTAAGTTGTTTTACACACAAACAGACAGTATACATTGGCATGCATTCTATTTACAGGTATTTAGTGGTCAAGGAATTAATTCCAAGGATGCTTCAAGGGGAAATTCTGCTGTTCTATTTTACTTTTGTTTCACTTAGAGGCCATACATTTGCCAGTATTGAAAATTTTGGTTCACATGTATGAAATGTGGCAAAGGAATCACTTGTGGTTTACATAGATTTACATGTAAGCATTCCAAAATTAGCTGTGGAAAGCATAAACCTTGGATTGTGTGACTCACCTGATTACATTGCTTGTCGGCCTTTACCCATAGCACAAACAAATTAAATTTCCACTTTCGACGTAGAAAAGCTGTTTAATAATACTGTTATTAATAGCATGATACTCGTTTCCTTTTCGTATCATTCAATGCTCAGAGCAAACTTCCAGATTTAGAGCACTACATTATCTAAGAGTGATGGTGCAATAATACAGTATTACAGTATGTTTTGATCAAGTGATATGGTGTCTACTGTGATCAGAAAATCATCAAGGACTGCTTTGGAATGTGAAGTGTGTTGCAACTGTAGTGCCAACAAAACAGTTAAGTTCTAAAAGCGCAGTTATAAGATCTAAACAATCTTCTTGTTGTTTAACTGGCCATTGTCAAGAAGTTATTTTTGTGGTCAAGGGACATGCTTTAGTGGCCATTGTAGAGAGGTTATGGTAGTACGAACGGGTCAGGGGTTAAAAAACAACTTACCTTCATTTTCAATTCAATTAATCTTCAGACATATCTATGAACAATCCCGAATTTTGGAGCTTAATTATCTGTGCTCTGGTTTTGGAGTAATAACTGGTTGAATGCCGTTGTCAAGGGTGGCATAACCGACTGCCATATTGGATTTGCAGCCGCATACAATTGCACAGCAGAGTCTGTTTGCATGCAGTTTTGGGTATTCTCAGCGTGGAGTACACGAGACACACGAGTATAATGCGCACCGACATTATGCTTCGCAGTGTCATTGTTATTGTCGTTGCTAAGGAGCCTTCCATTGTTTTGACTCAGCGACGTGAAACACGCTTAAAATTCGTCATTTTTCCACGATCTTTCACGAAATTAGTGTCCCATAAAGCAATGCAACATCTGAGAGAGCAAGTAAACATTGCGGACTAGATTTGACCGAACGAGCTGATCAAAAGAGGAAAAATTGGACGGATTTTTAGCATACGGGAATCGAAAATAAAGTGATTTCTGAGAGCTTTGATTGAAAGCAACTGAAATTTGGCAGAGTTAACAAACATAAATGGGGCTATGTTCCCTGACTTAGCCGCCATGAATTGTTGCTTCCGACCGATATTACAGTATGTTACCTGACTGGTCTAGAGGGGTTTACTTATCTCTCGTATGATTGAGATTTGGGCGGCGGCTAAGTCGGACAAGAATCTTTTATTTGTAATTTTTAAATATTGTGAAGCAGAAAGGTTTTAAAAGAAAAACCAGGGAGATACTTATAAATAACTGATTTTGAGTGACATTTTTAGGTATTAATTTTCACACCTTTTTGACTTCAAATTCGTATTCTGTGGTAAAAATAACCCTATAGAAGTGTTATCAGGAATTCACAAAAAGTTGATTAAACCTTAAAATACGAGCCAGTTTTGGACCCATCTGACCCGTTCGTACTACCTTAAAGTAAGAGCGAGGACTGTCCACAAGGATAAAAAAAGTAACCTGTATAGAAGCGGCAAATATGGAGAGGTTGCTAGGTAAAAATACAATCATTGCCAGAAATATTGGACAAGATGGCGGCCGCGCTTGCGCATGACGTCCATAATGGCGTCCAAATAATATAAGAAACTGTATGGAAATTTGTAAAATTTCTAAAATATAACAATCAGGAGCTCATCGTCCCGTCTGCTCTAAATCGAGACATATTCAGTATTGATTCTGCTATTCATCAAACCTCACAGTGACTCGATAAATAAAAACCACTTACTTCCTGAGCCAGTTCTTTTTTTCACTGTTCATTGACCTAAATCGCCATACATTTCTTTAAAATCCGTCGTTCTCGGTCCCAAACACTCGCCGATTACAGGAAAGTGCATCAATGAAGTAAACTGCTCTAGTTCGAATTGACTACCACTGAGTTCGAAGCGTCCAAAAATCCTGTAAAATTGCCATTTCCTCTCATCAGAAAACTTCCCAACGCGCCAAAATATCCCTTATTTTCCATGTTGCACGAGTGACGACACGCCATTTGGAAAACTATGACTGAAATGATTAAACACGAGCAATGCTGATCTTTGAATCGTCGGCCATCTTTGTTTATGATCTTGCTGGGAAATAAATAGTTCTCAGGTCCTTTTCGGAATAAAAATATGCCAGGCGTTGAATGCAAACTTAGAAGTCTTGGCGCGAAAAAAGCAAATCAAAATTCTTATCGCCGCCATATTGAATTCTCTTGATAGTCTATTGTTCTGGAGTGTAATACGATATACCGCTGATAATTGTTAGCGGGCTCGAAATGTCCTTGATTTCTGGCGATGTAATTATTATAACGTGCCCATGGGTAGTTAAACTAATCTAGGCAGGTCATGTTCACAGGTAATAAATACAACTAAGTACAACCAAATACAACTAAAGGCAACAAGAGAACTAAAGAAACTAAAATTGAAAACAGTGACTAGAGACCACTAATAAACTAACAATATTATACAATGTAGATAATTGACAACAGGGGAGATATGGCTTTTGGGATGAGATACAGCATTTTGCAGGTCAGCCGTACACCTTGAAAAAACTTCAAAATGCCGGCAATTTCTAGTTGTTTTTACCCTGAGTTTTGACGACAGTGAAAAAAGCACAGAATGCACACAGTAAATGTACCTTTCAAACTCTGCTCATTTGTTGAATAGTTCTTGGCCAACATTATACATTGTGCCAAAGTTAAACTGAAGTTGCACACGGCATGAAATTATTGTTTCATGAGGGTTTACGCTCGCAAGCGGTGAGTCAGTGGTAACTTAAGTTATGTTGTGCGCTCAGACTAAAACCACACAGCTTTTGTGTGGTAGTAGCGGCAATCTGAGGGACACCAATTTCTCAAGTTTGTAGAGCTGGTGGGTATGAATCGATATGTCGATGGCATTTCGATCACATTCATCAGGAAGACGACAAAACATGCTCACATCCGTCTACACTGTACTTGAGGGCACTCGTGTAAGCAACATGGTCCTCTACTGAATTTTAGAATGTACAAGCTAGATGAAGCAGTGCTTCTTATAAATCTGGGATACGTTGCAACAGGTGTAGGGCTGAAGCCCCCAAAGGTTTGTAAAATTGGTGTCAACTTGAGGAAGCACCAAGGTATGTTTTATTACAAATATTCAATAATTATTTTTGATTGTACTGTACAATGTACTTCTAGAAGGCTGGCGAAAATAAAATATTTCCTTTTACATTTATTTTTGTTTATTTGTCTCTTCTCATGATTTCAAATTATTACAGTTATCTATTTTGTTTTTAGCACCTCCAAAGAGTGATAATTGCTTTAAACTACATTGTCCCTAACCCTAATCCTACAAAAATGTCTATTTCAGTCAAGTTTATGTCTTCGTTGGTGCATTTGAGCAAATTTCTGAATACACATTTCCTCACCTAGAAGTATCAAGGATAATCCTTGCATTGATCGATGTTTTAGTATGTACTAATCCATCGTATACCACAAGAGAGCATACGAAAAATAAATAAACACCATGCAGAGCAAGAACTGTGCTCGGCCCATGACTGCATGGTTAAAAAACTGTGGCCTCAGGCAGCATTTAAGACATTGGTCACAGTTTTCCAATATACAACTGCACAGACCAATTAGCCAGCGAATAACATACCAGTATATATACCATGTCATAGAAACTAAACAGTGACCAACATATGCATGATACACAAAAAGAAGGTTAGATGTAAAACTGTTGAATATACAAAAGCTCTCCTGTATGATTCTGAATGGCTGTATGTTCTATGGCATGGTATAAATGATATCCTATTTAAACAGTATTGTAATGTAATAACATGTGTGTGGTATTCACAGAAACAATTTTAGTTAACTTCTTAAGTATCACCTCACAGGTTTATTAAAGAACAGTTTTAATAACAGTGTACTCACCTAATGTTATTTCATAGTCTTTACTAGTTTCTGTTGGATCACCTGGACTAAACCTGTTGACTATGTATATTTGAGAGACTGGCATGTAACCTGACCCCAGGTCCACTCGCCACCAGCTGGGGTTGTCTGTGTTTGTCCGCGAACAGTGTTTGTTAGTCATATTAGTATCAGGATTTCCATCCACTGCTCTTCCCGATACAGCATCACCAATTGAGGAATCACTGAATGTTGAAGACTGAGCTGTGGACTTTCCAAAAGCAAAATTCTCTGTGTGTCAATGAAGAAAATAACAATACTTTATTTAACTTGCTATTATCCCCTCGATTTCCTAAATAATTCTCAACTGTTACATAGGATTAACCATTATGTCTCTGAATGATTAATGCATGTAAAGAGATGCTTTTCATTGATTATTTAGATCAGCTTAAGTCTACATATGAGTCAAATGGCCCATCAGGCATGACCCTATCCTGGCTTCCGTGGCATGATGTGACAAGGAGTATTTCGACTCTCACTGGATGGGATGTTAGTCCATTACAGGGTTACTCCCAGCATTAAGTTTGCTGGTACCCATTTAATATATACACCTGGGTGGAGAGAGGCATTGTGAGAGTTAAGTGCCTTAACTCTCCCTTAGTCAAGTGTGACCCACATTGATTTTCACATTCAGGAATGTGCCAAAACTTGCAAACTTGTCCCCATGCCTACATGCATTATGCACAGCGGTGGTGCAAACAGACTAGTTAACTGCATGGGAAGATATGAGCTCAATAAATTGACCTTGCTCCCAATGCCCTTCATAACTCAGTTGGTAAAACATTGCACCGGTATTATTTTGCGGAGGTCATAGGTTCAATCTCGTTGAAGCCCTGATTTTTTCAGGCTTCTTCTTTCCAGTTGCTTAAATTGGAAAATTTACTGCAATGATCACTCTTCACTTTCGGACTACATTCACTTTGAAACTTTGTGGAAAAATACCTTGAATAATCCAGCAAAATTCAAGTACAGCAACCATAAGGTCATTATAATACAAGAAATAAAGTCTGTATTCACCTGGCTTTAGTTTCACTCCAAACAACTCTGTTCTCAAACACACTTCACCATGGTGACTTTCTGGCAGAAATTGCAAATACCTTGCAAAAACACCTTCATAAAGAATGTGCTTCACCTCCGAGTTTTTGTCCTCATTTCCAGTAAGAGACTGAAGTCAAAAAAGGAACACCAAACAAAAGCAAAAATCAGAAACTCAAAGCATACACTTGATCTTTCATTTGAAAATTCCTACAGCTTGTCAGTTTTGTGACTTTCAGTGTCTTCTTTTTCTTTTTCAGCAATCGAGTATGGTTAAACCTGTATGAGCGGGCACTTTCGGGAAATAAGCTATTTTCTTAACCCTTTAGTGCCCGAGGGGTCTCCCTTTGACGAGTAAAATCGTCTGGCGTTAGACAGAGTAAAATCTATAAGTCACTATTGGGCATTAAAGGGTTAAGAGACTTCAATAATCACAGGTAGTTTCTATTTACAAAAATGTTTGTATGAGACTTTATTCAATGCAGAGCATTTCTGCAATAAGATACTGAGTACTTAGGTCAGAATTCAAAGAATAACTAACTTGACACGGTGCAACCAACCGTGAAACGGCCTTAAACAGCATATGTTCAAAACCCAGGGGGGGGGGGAACTCCTATATGCAAAGGTTAAGAAATACTCATCGTCTCGGGTACAAATCAAGGATTCTGGTCTCACTTAGGGTGTCGACGACAACAAAGTATTGTTTAGGGTGCACTTGAAGAAATAGTAATTAAAAGAAACACTCTTATTCAATTTCTATTTTCAGGCTTGATTTCTGCTGATCTCTTGATTATGCAAGTTGGGACTACAAGTACACACGGGATCCAGTCTTGAACAATAGGTAGTAATCGAACCTATTCCGTTTGAAGTCAAGCCCTTGGATTTCAAATTTCATCAGTAACACTTTTTCGGTTCCGTGTCCAGTGATAATAGGAAAAGATCAGTAACGAAAAATTGTGGCAAAATTTCACGTGCGATTTGGACTCAAATAAAAGAAAGTGGATAGAATATGAAAATGAAACACTATTATATATATAAGCTTGCATGTACTTAGTGGCATGAATCTTGTTTTAAGCTTAGAAACAACACAATGATCTCTGAAACAGGGAGACAGATTTGCAAACAGTACAAAAGTACCTTTTCCCAAGTGTTTTTTACTTATATTAAGACAATTTTGTACTTCTTTTTCGCATTGGATGCCATGTAAACACATTGTTAGAATAAAACCCAGCAATTGTAGCCTAGCTGTTCGTCCGCCATCTCAAACGGTGTCCAGTTGATTCAATACAAAGTTGTTTCCATACAATTCGAAGTCAATTCCATATCCGTCTTAAGTTGATTCAACGCAAACTGAAGTCACTATTCGATAGGAAATTATGTTGTGGTTTGAATTTATTTTTGGTTTAATTCTTGTTAAACCAGTTTAAATTTTTTAAACTGGTTCATATTTTTCAAACTGGGTTGAAATTTTTAAACTAGTTTAATTTTCAATTTTGAGCAGAATGTGAGCATGTGTCTTAGTATTTTGGGTTAAGCACTCAAGTTAGTGATTAGGCCTAAGCACTTAATTAGAATGGTTATATAGCTTTGATGTTTGTCTGGGAACTTTGCATATGACTTAGTAGTTTGGGTTGAGCTCTCAGGTTAGTGATTAGGCCTACCTAACTACTTATTTGGAATTGCGCCTTCTTAGTAATTAAGACAAAGTTCATGTATGAATAAATTAAAATTTATATGTATTTATGAATAAATTAAAATTTATATGAGAGGGGCTTGGGGTGATGAACTGATAATTAAAACAAGTATGAGAGCTCTTGCATCCAGTGCTTTCATGGCCAAGTGGTAATGACAGTGGGAAGCAGATCCAGAGGTTGGCAGTTCAAGTCCTGGTGAGTACAGGATAAAAAGAAATAAAAAGTGAAACCTGCTGTTAATTAGTATATTTGGGGATCTCCAGACAAACATAATTTTTCTCCATCTGAGATGACACTCTTTTGGTGGATAGCTATCATATGCAATGCGAAGATGAAAAGACTTTTACTGGGATATTTCTTCTTGTTCACGTTTCCTACGAAACAACTTCAGTTTGTATCGAATCAGCTTTAGATGTGTATTGAAATCGAGTTCCATTTGTGTCGAAACGACTTTGTATCAAAACAAACGTAAACCTCTTAAATCCATCCCAGACTGCATTGCACATACGATGCGATGCACTTTGGGATCGATACAACATGGTGGAAGGCTGACACGAAACAACGTTTTAGTTTCAAATATAATTGAAGGCTTTTGTGAAGGCCTTTGACCTGTATCCGCCCAGTAACAGAATGCATATGCCCGGTGTTTCATAACGCACTTCCCGCATATTTACCCGCAGAGCTAGAACAGCTACAGAAACGGGCCATGCAAATTATTTTTCCGTTTGTGCCATACAGCGATGCATTACATCAAGCCAACTTGGAGATGCTCTCTGGACTCAGGCAGTCTATCACAACTAAGCTTTTCAATTCCATCACTTGTAACTCAGACCATAAATTGTATGAGCTTTTGCCACCTCGTAACAATTGTGAATCTAATTTAAGACGAAAGAGGAATTTTAATGTCCCTCTGGCTAAGACGAAGAGACTTAAGAACACATTTATATATAGCAATTGTAATTAAATTTTTAGCTACATATGTGTACATTTTTAGTATATTTTTTCTCATACTTTTATTAGATTTCATTATTGTAATGATTAATCTAATTCAGCTTTTGGCTGCGATTTTAATCAGAATAAACTTGCTATCTACATGTATCTATCAAGGGCATATATCAGTTTTTGGCCGATTTTCAGTTTTTGCAGGATCGAGCTAATTTTTGGCAGACTGACTTGTTTTGACATGAAAAGCATTGTTCCGTAACTGTTTTGGTCGATTTGCGCTTCATTCTCTAGAAATAATGTATACTGAAAAAACCTCAATTTTGTGTGAAGCGGCATCTTTATGAGCAAATCTTTCGAAGGCGGATTTCCACACGACGCGACCTTAAACGATTACTTTTAGCAGCTTCCACAGCACGTTTATTTTTAAATACATGTTTTGGTTTGTGAAATAAGTAGAGAAACAGACAAAAAAAAAACGCCCAACCTTGTATCAGACCGGTGTCTCGACAAAACAAATTCACATCCGCTCCGTTCAGCGCTTTAATTGCTTGCGCTAACAAAGCAGCAGTAACTGATTACCGTATAATTATACGAATAATAAAACTAAGCGAAACAAAAGGTTTCTTTTGTTTTTCGTTGAACAATAGGTCTCTAGAGAAAAACTGAGTTTTTTTGCGTCCATTATTTCTGGAGAACAAAGTGCAAATTGACCAAAACAGTTACGGAACGATGAGTTTCATGTCAAAACAAGTCAGTCTGCCAAAAATTAGCTCAATCCTGCAAAAAATGAAAATCTGCCAAAAGCCAATATACGCCCTTTTTGCACAAAGGCCTTCAATTGGAGTGCTAATCAAAAGAATTACTCTACTTCTTGACTGTTAGAACAGAGAAAAACTTTTATCAAATGAATTTTGATTGGCAAGGCAGAAGAAGTCTGTGACGAACGGTTTTTCGGTTCCGTTATTTCTGAATCACGGTAACGACACAGTACCGGAAACGATCGTTACCGTGAAATCCTAGGACTTGTAAGTGGTATCTTTTAGGGGTATAATGAAGCTCAGGCAACGTCCACCTAAGTATCCCGTAGGAGTTAAATTCAAAATTTCCGATGAGCATTCCTTGCCTTTTCATGTGGGAGCTCCCCTGGGTTTCCAAATGTGTAGTTCCAGAAAATATCCATACCCCCACCACAGAGGGAATTTCACGTAAGCCCCCCTCCTCCCCAGAATTTCCATTTTTTGACCACTAAAATAACCCTGCCATCCCTCTAGAATTTCCACTTCTATTTTGTACACCCCCATACCCTCTGAAAAAAATAGTTTTGGCAAGAACGTGTGTTAAAGTAAATTAAAGTAAACACTCCAAACATTTAGC
The DNA here is from genome assembly GCA_019787425.1 of Platygyra sinensis. NCBI lineage: Eukaryota > Metazoa > Cnidaria > Anthozoa > Scleractinia > Merulinidae > Platygyra > Platygyra sinensis. Next base: position 39,282 of record JAHPZR010021038.1, on the reverse strand, counting down.
CATCTGCATTGCACATAACTAATGAAATTATTCTCGATTGATTGTAACATCTATATCTGAAGATGCTCGCAAAGAAAGTGTTCAGCAGTTTAGTGAAACATGCTTTTAAAGAAAAGATAAAATAGCAACTTTTCAAATTACCTTCCTACATGACTATCTCCCCTTTGTAAATGTGGTACAATTTCCATTGTCAATGAAAGACTGATAAAATGAGTGTGGATGAAATTGACACCATACTTTTATTGCGAACATGATCGCTAACAGACTTGGAACGAAAGCCAATTTTGCAACAAAATTACATACAAATAGACAGAGACAACAGCAGTAAGAAATTCTCAAGTTTGTGAAAATGTAACATCATTACTACCTTCATAAAGAAACTAATTTTCACGAAAGAAATCGACTGCCACATAAAAAACCAATGTGAAAACACACTAGGCTAGTCTCCAGTGCTTTTTGGTCCACAAGGTGACTCCATAGCTGCTTTCATCTTTAACTTACATCTCAAAAAGGAGATTGCCCAGTTGGGCGACCAGGTATGTCACTCGAAGATGGAAGCCCCTTGCCTCAATGCTAGAGCACAGCCTTGCAATTATTGGCCAAAGTGGTTAAAAAAGTGGTTACCTGTGCAGCAGACCAGGAGATTCGGTCTTTGACTTACAGTGTATTATGTATTGTTCTGAATCTTTTTCAAATATCTTTCCCTGTAGCCACTTTTTTCTGGCGGATGCCTGATGATTTCTATGGTAGAATCATGAAACTCATAGTAGCAAGTAATAACTGATCCAGCTCTCAACTTGTGATGTTATTTAAATGAGCTGTACACATAACTTTTTACCTTAACTTGTCCACCTTCTTTATAATCTGTCCATGTTGACCCATCTGTGGACAACTTAAGTTTGTAGGTCGTCACCCACTGATCTGCTTGAGAATTTCCTTGAGTGGACACAGCACAGATGATATGAAGTGTTTGTAGATCAATCTGTAGATGTGGATTAATGTCACTTGTTCCTGCACACCATGACAATCCTGAGTTCAGTCGACCATTCTTGGCTGTTGTGTTGGCATCTTTTTCAGAAGAAGCAGTTATATTATTGTCGGGAATTGATCCACTTTCCATTCCAAGATCCAAATCAACACAGTCTCCTGAAAATTATAAAAACAAGATAGACTTTTTATGTATTACCCACTCTTTTGCGGAATTAACTCACCTAAAAGGAGAAAGGCATGTCCAGATACATGCCAGTACATTCACAATAACATTTGAATACTTGAATGTCTGTGCAATTCACTTATTCTTTTTGAAATTAAATTTAAAAAATGCCACTCTCTGAAATCTCACAGAATGTTTTAATACTCATTTCAACATTGAAATAACATGAAGAATAAACGGTTTAATATATTGAGAAGTTAATATATTTCATTTCCTGCTCATCGGTTCAGTACCAGAGTACAGATGACATCAAAACAATGGGTTATTAAAGAACAAAGAAGTGGCATGAAGCAATAGCCAAGTGTCACTGATGTTATTATATTTTGATGTCTTCTCTGATCTATTACTGTTACACAGATGCATGGCAACATGGGATATACTTGTTCAGATAATAAAGAAAGCAAAAGAATGTTGATGACGTCAAAATGCAAAAAAATAATTTGTAATGACTTATGCACCAGTCATTTCAAACCCCCGCACCCTCCCCCGCCCCCCCATTCAGGCCTTAGCGAGGGATTGGCGGGGCTTTCTCCTCAGATACACTCCACGTCAGTGGCTAGCGTTGGATA
>JAHPZR010021038.1:17500-32500 GCA_019787425.1 Platygyra sinensis | reverse complement strand
TGGCTAACTTTAGGCATTGAAAATCTTAATTTCAATACAAATGCCTGTAATTAGATTGAAATTAATGCGACTGTTCTCTTGTCGCGTGACATTTGCCCAAGGACAATAAAAGCGCTTCAACGCTCACACGTTTGGTAGCAGTTTTGGACGAATAGGCAAAGATCTCGGAAAATTCTTATAAGTTTTATATCTGCGCAAGGGTGTAAGTGCAAATAACTCTAAATCGAACATTGATACCCTGCAGTGTTAGGACGCAAAGATTTCGGTTTAACTGGTTAGCTAAAATGAAATTGTAGGTACATATATCTGAACTTAACCTAAGGCCGTTTAGAGATTTTGTTTCCCATCCGTATCGCCCGATAGACCCAATTGTTCACCGTAGTTTGGAACCGTAAATAGAACCCAGATTTAAGTGCAGTATTTTTGTTTTCTGTGCGACCCACTTTCACTCTCGGGAATAATGAGCACTAGGAAACAAAGCAGTTACAAAATAATAAGATGGCGCTATCTTGTCCTTTCGGGATTACTCGCTGTGTCCCGCAGTAAAATAGTAACTTTATCCATATAGAACTGGTAAACCTTTTTTATAACATAACTAAAGCAAAGCGCGCGCTCTGATTGGCTAATTCACCATCTACTATTTGCCCATGGGTGTATGCTGCTGACGTACTCAATAAATAAATTATAACATAACAAAAGCAAAGCGCGCGCTCTGATTGGCTAATTCGGCATCTACTATTTGCCCATGGGTGTATGCTGCTGACGTACTCAATAACTAAAGCAAAGCGCGCGCTTTGTGATCTAGCTTAATTTGTTGCGGGCCCCTTGAGTCCACAACATTTTGACCACTGTGGTGACGCATATCGTTGTTGGTAAGAGTACAGACCACGCTAAACCACATTCAATTTGTTTTTTACCACAATATCAAAGACAGCGAAATAACTATTTGTCTTCTCGGACTTGAAAGTGCACGCGCTGCATTATGCAAATTAGCTGCTTGTACGCGTCAGACTTTTCTTTCAAAAACTTTTACAAACTCGCTTAAGGTCATTCCACTGAAATAGAACCTAAACTGAGATTTTTCTCAAACTTTGCCAATTGATTGTTTATATTATAGGAACTTAAATTTGGAAATAAAAATGAGGGGTCCCCATGTTCGTTTAGGAGCAACAGCACCTCGTTTATACCATATAAATCCTTATAAAAGCACCACGATTGCTTGCTAAATTCACGTTTCCGACGATTGTTTTTTTCTCAAAACTGAGAATTGGCCCATATTTATTTTACATAGAGAAATTTACTACTCAATTCAAAACGACAGAAAAAAATGATAGGTCACCGTAGTCGTTTTCGAGAAAATGACGATTTACCTCTTCGGCGAGGTCCAGTCGTAAAGAAAAAGTCGCCATTTTCTAATGCGCGCGCGCTAATCACGCGTAAAACTATGCGCAGTAGGGATGCGCAATGCAATACTGGGGAATGACCTTAATAGGCAGAAACAATACGAAAAAAAAAGCTTGGGAAACGAGAAATGACACGTACACATTGTCGGCATATTGGCCCCGTTCTTTTTTCAAGCAAAAAAGAACTTGGCCAATATCCAGCCATCTTGACCTCACGCTTTGTAAGTAACAAATATTTTCTAAGAGCGGTATTCAACGTGGCCGCGTGAATGCATGATAATTTGGATCAGGAGCCATAATCAGGGACGGAGAACGTAAGCGCGCGCCATTTCCAGTATTGGGGTTGGCGCCATGATATGGGACAATTTTTCTATTTTTAGAACAAATTGCGCCATCGCCTGCGGCACACGCGCGTACATTGCTGCGAGGATTTTCGCGGATGTCGCGCAAGGGAAATGGCGTCCGAAATCGTTTATGCTTTTAATTTAGCCCACAACTCAACGCCTTTATGGCTGTTGGAATTTTGCTTAAGTATTTTCGCCGTAAGTTGCTCCAATTTGAGTGAAGACAGTGCCGAATTTAGGTATGTCCCGCTTTATATCGCTGACCAAGTTGAGTTCCGCTGCTCCCTTTACCTGCTTTTACAAGAACTTCACATTACTCCACTCTAAATTTCACATATGAAGAAGATTAACAGCTTTTTCATAACAGTAAAAAAACTAGTTGGATATTTAACAATTATCCTGCGAAATCGCGCGGAATATCGTCTGATACTTAGCCGACGAGGCCGTAGGCCGAGTCGGCTAAAATCAGACGATATTCCGCAAGATTGAGCAGGATAATTGTTTTATTATTCAACAAATTGATAACAAAATTGATTTCCAAGCTCGTAACATTTTTAAACCCTTCTGTCAACATTTTTTCACTTCACTTTTTCTTCCCACGTACGAAGCTACGTATATCGCCGGATATCCGTCACCTACGGATGACAGATATCGAGAGCATCATGACCATATTTGGATAGTGTTACAATTTGTTGAATAATAAGTTTGGATATGGCAGCGTTAAGGCCCAATAAGTGACAATAGGTTTATTTCCGTAGATGCTGCTTAGTTTTGTTTGTGTAAAAATCCAATAAATTTTCTGTTGTCGATGAATGAGAGCGCCCGCCGATGCGTGTTTTGCACAGCTAGTAAAACATGACAAATTGGACTTCGTACTTTGGTGTGAAAACGTACATCGAACTCATATAATATCTCTAGTTTTTGAATATGTTTAAGGTTGACTAATGTTTGAGAACATATTAAAAGCGTAGCTGAGAATATGTGAATACAGTAGAAATAATCAGAAAAGTTACGATGACGCTTTTAATGAACTCGAATAAAGATTTCGATTGAATCAAAACTCCCTGTCTATTTTTTTTTTCGCAGTGTAAAGTTTCACTATGTCAAGAAACACACATGATGTTAGTAGCCTTTTGGTGAACGTTGGTAAAATTTGTCAGTGTAGTATCTTAGCACAAAAGACAACGAAACAAATCTTTTTCCCGAATTATTCACAATCTGAATACACCGACTCGGACTTGAAAGTGCACGCGCTGCACTATAAATGCAAATGAACTACTCGTACGCGTGAGACTTGCCTTCAAAAACTTTTGCAACCTCACCAAACGAGCAGAAACAACTAGAAACTATCAAACACAGGTTTTGGTTATGATAAAGCATTGTTTGGCAAACTCACAAATCAACTCGATACCAGAGTAAACAGTTTTCTTACACAACTTTTCTCTACAAACAAACACAAAAGTTTACGGGAATAACTAGCCGGCGAGCGGATTGAATACCGGTCGTTTCGTACCCATGGACGTTTCGTACCCAGACGTTTCGTACCCAGGCTAAGACGTTTCGTACCCACTTTCGGTCGGCTCGTACCCAACTCTCTGGTCGATTCGTCTTCAAGAAATTATGACAAAGTTTTTGGAGTTTTTGAGTGAGAAACTTGTTAAAACGATTAAGATGCAGCGCTCGCATGCGCAAGGTATATGTGTGATCTTTTTTTTTAACTAATGATTAACTTAATAACTTTGCTTAAACAGTGTCAGTGGCCCGCAAGTTTCTTGACAATAGCAGCTAATTATTATTGAGCGCAAGATAGGTGTGATTTTTTCTCTTTTATTTCAAATGTATTAAATTAGAATATTGCAACAATGAGAGTAAACAACACTAACATTAACTAACGAAATGGTCAGAATTTCGATCCTTTTGGTTTATGGGTCCACCTATAGAACGTCTTTGAGGGTTTTGCTTGTGAAACTTCTTAAAACGATTAAGATGCAAATAAAAATATTTTTAATATAACAGTGAGAAAATCGCCATTCGAAGTCGAAATATTGAGATTCTAAGTAAAGTTTTTTAGTTTATACATGTGTTAGTGGCCCGCAGTCAATTAGAACAAACAATGACATTGAAGGCTGGCATCATAGTCTAAACAGAAGAGCTGCTGGTCGATGCGGTCTGCCCCCCTATGTGTTTGTGGCCCTACTACACAAAGAAGCGGGCCTAGTGTGGGTACAAATTCGCCTGGTCTCCGAGCGCAAGCTTAAGAGGATTCAGAGGGCCACCTACAGTGAAGTGCAGAGGCGGCTCTTCGAACTTTGGGACGCCTTCAACAAGAAGGAGAAGTCACTGAAGCAGCTGCTCAAAGGATATGCAAATATCAACAGGCCAGTGACGCACTGAACTGAACTTAGACATTAGTTACATTTACTACGAGAATTTTTATTGTTAGTTACTAAGTAAAATACAGAAAATAAGAACGTTTACGTCGTAGGCGCTCCGTGATAATGGGGAAAATATATTAGGATTGTAGGCCACGATTTTTCGATAGTATTAACTAAAAGATAACTTTTCAATGTTCCTGTGATTAGAAATTAGCTTTTTGCGATTACTAGGATAAGTGAAATAAATGTTTATGGCTTTTCTTAAATTTTGTGTCATAATTTCTTGGGTACGAATCGACCAGAGGGTTGGGTACGAACCGACAGAAAGTGGGTACGAAACGTCTGGGTACGAAACGTCCTTGGGTACGAAACGACCGGATACCAGCGGATTTTATTCATTCACAGCGCGAAATTAAAGAAATTCTCGACCCTGAAAAACACATCTTTTCCATTAAATCAGAGGATGAAAGTACATAGAAGAGCCCTGGTTCTTCTCTGCCTTGTTCCCTGCAATCGCCCGTGAAAAATCGGCAAGAGAATCTCGCAACTCTCACCATTTCGTCACACAACGTGACAACATCCACGCGAGAGCCTAAGACACGTGCGTGGAAAAGCGCGGATATATGATATCAAGATGGCGCAATTTGTTCTAAAAATAGAAAAATTGTCCCATATCAAGGGTCCGCGCGCATCCCAAGACTTACGGTCTCCGTCACTGATAATGGCTCCTGTTTGGATCAATATCAGTATCTGGCCAACTGCGCACCAACCCCTCCCCTAACCCAACATGTTATAATAAGTTAATAAGTTAGTGTTACTGTTGGGTTAGGGGAGGGGAAGATGCACAGTTGCCCAGATACTGATATTGATGCAATTTACATCTCTCAGAATCCACAGATTACACATCCATGAGCTGGCAATCAAACTTCCTTTTCTTCATTGACAAATTCACTTTTCTGCTTTGTTAATTTCAATTTTGTTCGCTTCAAGTTCAATGGCGTTTATCATCATCAGAAGCCTGATAAAATTCGCGTCGTTTTCGACTGTTCAGCCCAGTTTCAAGGAATATCTCTAAACAATAAGCTGTTTCAAGGGACTGACATTACTAATAATCTAGTACGTGTGCTGATTCCCGCACCCTTAATTTGGGTAAAAAAAGAAGAAGTTAGAGAAGAAAGAAAGGCCGGCAGGACAAGCAAAACAAAACTGGACTGGACTAACCAGTTTCACTTCATAGAAAAAAATAGGTACGCAGAGCGTACATGGTCGGACATGCAATACATTATTATACATTACTATTAAAGGGTAATGGGTTTTGTAGTGATCGGTCCTCCGTCATTTTATTTGCAACATGAACAATGCATATATAAAAATAAAACCAACTACTAAAACGGATTTATTTCAGTTTTTTATCGCAAGCTTGTTCACATGGGAACTTAGATGGTAAAAATATGGAATGATATTCTATTACTCCGGCCATTATATACTGTCTTGTGAAACCTTATCTAGCCAAATTATACTTGTTTACACTGATAAGTCTGTTATGCTGAAACTGTAAAGTAAGCTAGGCCAATGAGATGTAACCATTTCAGTGTCCTACAAGTATAATAAAAGACAAATTGAATTGTAATCATTACAATTTATTAATAATTCTTTTAGATCAAATTACCTTTGAAATCTTCTGTCAAACTTTCACTGAAGTGCAAGCGGAAATTAGCGTTAAATACGGACACGTTCTATGATAATTCACAGAAACAAAAACGTTTGCAGGGTGCACTTTGACTTTGACAGCAAACTGTATAAAGAATCCCCTATTTGCAAGAAATGAGCTGTATCAGCAGCGCTGGAAATAAGTTTATGGTGTTGATAAACAATGGAAATTAGAAAGTTTGCTACACAGTGCTCCTCTGTGAGTAAGGAGCAGAATAGTTGACATCAAAGTCACAACTGGACCTGGGTCTGTCTCAGCGCCGTCAACACCGCTCGCAAGTTGAATTCTTGGGTCCGATTTTGGGGTGATATGAATCAGGATTAATAATTAAAATGGCCGATCATAGTTCATCAAAGGAGCCGATGAATCCATTCTAGTCACGGATTCATCGGTTCCTTAAATGAACTATCATCCGAGTGATCTTTGGATCACTGCTCCTGATCCAGATCCCCTAAAGGAGTGCATCCCCTAATTCAGGGATGTAAGCTTAGAAATTTTTCAATGGAGACAGAACAACGAAGCGCTCTAAGAGTTTTACCTGAGATTACATTAGCAGCGTTATTTCATCCTTGAGAGGTGAGCGATTTCAATTCTTGAGCCTGCAGTTGCATCAGCTGAACCAATCGTTATACAAGTAGTATTTATCAAGTGATGCTATCATACAAATACCTAAACATTGGTGAACAAGTTGTGGTCATCTTAATGACATAGTGGGTTAAGATAACAGCAGTTTTTACACTACTCTAATTCATCCATGAGCTAGCTCAGAGGAGCCTTCGAGTTTCACAGAGAAATACAGCTGTAACAAAACTACGCGCTGTCGAGATGGCCTTTCCGGCTCGTGTTTAGTCCATGTCCTGTTGCGGATGAGAAGTGAAGAATGCTCATATCATCGCAGTTAATTTTCCAATATTTTATTTATCTACAACCGCAATTCATATATGAATTATTTCATATATACTTCACATCATTTCACTCCTCACGGGAGATATGAACTCAATAAATTGACCTCGCTCCCAATTTTTTCTTCCAAATGGGTTCTTGCCTGTGATAGACTGCGCTTGAATTTCGAAGCTTTTGCGTGACGTGGCATTTAGGGCCTGTTTACAAGGATAGAAGGTTACCCTAGCAACGGTGGATTAACCCTAGCTGGAAGACAAAAAGTAGCCCAGGTTTACAAGCAAAATTTCACAGGTAGGGTAACCCTACAACCCGGGGCAACTTAATGCGCGGTTACACTCTAAGGGCCGATTATTTAAACGAAGTCTATGTTAACCATTGCTTAGGGCTGAGCTGCGGTTAACCATTGCTTAGGGCCGAGCTGCGACGTTGTCTCGATAAACAACGGTTAAACGATGTTTAAAATTCATTATTCTCAAACTCATTTATAATTCATAAGTTTGATAGCCAATTAAAAATGACTAAATTCGTCACGTGCATGAGTTTTGATACCCAATGAAAACCTAGATGAAAACCACACGTGTTTTGGATATCGTATCCATACCACACGTTGTTTTCATCTGATTCCTCATTGGATATCAAGATTCACGCATCAAAACAAAAGAAATTAAGCATAAGAACAGAATTTAAAAAATTAGCATCCTTGGGAACTTGCATTTTAATGAAATGATTTTAACAACAAAACTCATAACCAGTTTTCGGTGGATATCCCTTTACCTACGTTTTGCTCCAATTCAATGACAAATGTTCTTTGCCAACAATTCAGACTCAACCATAACGACTTCCTTAATATGTAAGTCCAGCGCTTTGAAACCTAATGTAAATCAGGTAATATCTGAATGAACCTTCCGAAGGAATGGATATTTTTCTTTACCCGAGTAATTCGCTTTTCGTTAAAATAGTTGCGGGCGACAAAAGGAGCCCGCAATCCTAATCTCAACGTTGCTTTTACAAACGCATGCGCCGCAGTTGTATAGTTTGGCCCTGACTCGATTTTGCTGAAATCTTGAGTCTTCCACCACGAATGCATGGAATGCAAAGAATGCTATTTTCTCACGCGCATTTGGACCTTGGATCACGTGAAGGTCATGCATCAGGCACGTAACCAGGATTTTATGCGGGGGGTTCTAATGAGGCCAAAGTGGACCAAACTACCGAAATGTATTTTTTATTGTCCGACCAGTTTATTCAGGAAAGTAGCAATTCATGACAAATTGCAACGCCGTTGCAATTTACAAAGTACACGGTAGGAACTGAATATTACATATGTCGAATACAACTGTTAAGTTATAAAGGACTAATTTTAAGATGTAAAATGAGACATCAAAATACTGCGGAACTAATCCCTCAGAATAGTCCCGAGCTTCAGCTTCCGTGGGTGTTTCAGTGGTGGCAAACAGATTTATTTATTTATTTATTTACAAACTTCGCCAAGGACGATTTGGCAGGAGATTTACCACCTCAACCAAAACAGTTGACTTGATAATGTTTGTGCATTAGTGCGAGAGACGACAGCCTTTCCTGGCCCATGCATGCCCTGTTATATGTATGCAGCCGCCTTAAAGAACTCGCACTTCTTTCACATTCATAGCTCGTTGCAGGGGTTTTGGCGCATATCTTGAGGAGCGCATATATATATTTGGAAAGAGAACGTCATCGGACTCCTTAGGAGCTTTAGCTGACTGACTTTTGTACATTATGCTAGCATTTTTCGAGCATTTTAGTGAGGCAAAAGGAGTGAGCATTATTTGAGCATAATAGTGGCATTTTCCTGGAGAATTGATTTTTTTTTTCCACAGGATATAGAAAAAGAAGACTTAACTTAATTAACCTCTTGACTTAAGTATCATTGAAAGGGGACAAAGGATTAACAGAATAACAGTGAATCAGCTTAACTTACGGTGTATTAAAACTATTACATATGTTGTCGTCAACTTGTTATACTACCTTATACGTTTTTGTTAGGCACTCTGAACTGTTAATTGCATTGAAACGTTGAAATTAAGAAAATATTAAAACCCCAAGGTATGAGCATTAACCGAGCATTTTAGTGACTTTTTTGGCGGAAAACTGAGCATTATAGTGGAAAAATGGAGCATTAAGGTGGAGCATTTTAGTGAGGAAATAAAAGCATAATGTACAAAAGCCTTCTGCTGTACTTCGGTTTAGTTCGCTCCCTTGTCATTGGCTCGCTCGTCTAAACTTCCGTGCAAAGCGTGCGCACGTTCATTTATTTCATTATTCATTATTCATTTAGATAAGCTCGGACCTCCGCGCGCTCATTGAAATGTTCTGAATGGCTCGGGCTGCTAGAGTGCAGCTGGTTTTCGTTTCCCAGTAAATACATTACTCCTTTTTCCATTCTTTGATTTTGTTAAGTTTTAAACTTCAGTTTTTTTGTAAAACCGACTGCACTCCTTAATTAACCTGGATATTGAGTATCACAATGCGGACCTTTGGGGGCCTGTGGGGAGGTGCGAACGCACCCCGTGCACCCCCCCTGGTTACGGGTCTGTGCATAGATGCATAGCAGCTTCGCCAACCAATCCAAATCGAGCGTGTCAACTTGGATTCGACTTTTCTGTTCATGTTGTCGCGTTGTATGATATTTCCCGGCCGTATTCCGTCTTAATCGAGAGTGGCAACTGTTTTAACTTCAATCGCGGAGCGTCAGAATTGTTTGCCCTTGAGCTGACAAGCGCATAGTGTTAGATCGCGTTCTTTAGTTTCATAGAAGCGTGGAGCGAAAGCTGTTCGTCCTTGACTTGACAAGCGCATGGTCTGAGATCCTTCGATCTCAGAAACGTGAAGCGAGAGCGTTGGTCTTCCTTCAGATCTCAGAAGCTCTGCTTCAATAGAAAATGTTACGATGCTTGTACATGGAACTTCTAATTATATCAAAGAAATTGTTAAATCTGAGTGACTTCACGTAGTGACACTAGACAGTTTCTATTTAGAACATTCATGAACAATATTGAAGGTACTTATGTAACAGCTTGAAACAGCAGTTTGTTGTGCATCAAAGCACGTTCCAAAAAAAGGATGAAGTCAACCATAACAACTGTGACAACAAACAATGGGCAACTACGCAATTGCATTTGGTAATTCAGTTATAAATGTAGTTTCTCTTTTTACAGACCATTTAGTGTGTGTAACAAGAGCCGTTTAGTTTCAGTTTTTACAAGAACATTTGGTGAATGTGCTTTCATTAGTCTATTCAAAAAATTGTTACAATACAGTTGTTCCGTTTTAGTATTATTCAGTGAGAATTTTAACACGTCACATGTTAAACTATTTTTTCAAACAAAACTTTAAACTTGCGACATTATATTGTGGATCGTATTAAACAAAGTCGCAAAATTTATGACGTTTACCATACAGATATGACTGCCAAAAACTCAGGAACCATCCAGTAGCATTTGATAATTCAGTAATAGTTTCAGTTTTAACACAGCATTTAGTATATGTAACAATACAGTTGTTTTGTTTAAATTTTTAGTCAATGAAATGTTAAAGTATTCCCACAAACAATCATTTAGCTTTATACGTTATATTGTGGAAAAAACTACTTTTTTTATATATTGGTCGTTTTGTTTCAGTTTACATGAGGACATTGTATAACATGTACGCTTTGCTTGATTTCATATTTTCTACGTTATGATTTTAAATAAATCACACTTGTGTTAAATCAATCATTTTGACTCTATCAATACGCATACTTTATAACATACAGTGCTTTTATTTACGCCGTGAAACAGTAACAATTACAGCATATTACTAAATCTAAGGAAAGCAAACAATGGGATTAGTGCCTCGAGGAATGCTCTGGTGTCACTGTTTCACAGATTTTGTCAAATCACTCTTTTGTTACTGTCAAAATGGAGAAAAAAGCGAGTAAAACCTGGGGGGAGGAGTGCTCATGGACAAACAAAATCACCCGACCTTTCCCTATAGGCCCCCAAATCTTTTATTCCTCAAATGGGCAAAAAAAAAAATCCTCGCCCGCAGTTGCTAACCTTTGGTTATTACTAGTTTACGCGCATTTGTTTCATACCTTGATGACGGGGAATACGACTTTCTTGACTTAATTCTCTTCTTCGTAAACCATTTTTGGCTCCTACGCCGTGCCACTCCTTTCTCGCTCGTGGTTGGACGCTAATGAAACATACATACAAACGCGTTCTTTCGGAAAAGGGGAAATATTTAACACTGCATAATTTCTTATTGTTTCGTTTGCGAAAACATGTCACTGCATAATTTCCTATTGTTTCATTTGAGAAGCCATATCAAAAACTCGTACTTCGTGTTTCATCAGGGGTTCCAAACACCTCGAAACAATAAAAGCACTCGGCCTGCGGCCTCGTGCTTTCATTACTTTCTCGGTGTTTGGAACCCCTGATGAAACACTCGCACTCGTTTTTGATATATTACTTGAAACGCGACTGAACCGTGTTTTCTCGAGTCGATGACTAAACCATGACTCACAAAGAAATGTATTGTCTGCGGAGTTATTTCGTATGCCATTTTCCAGATAGTGGCTATTTCTCTGCAACATGGCTTCTAAAACAAGTCGAACAAATTTCAGCGAGCAAGGAAAACTTTCATTGGCCGAATTGGGTAGACTTTCTTGAAGTGGAAGGCAAAGGCTACCTATGACAGAAAAAAAGTTGGGAAATAATAAATAAATAAATCTGTTTGCCACCACTGAAACACCCACGGAAGCTGAAGCTCGGGACTATTCTGAGGGATTAGTTCCGCAGTATTTTGATGTCTCATTTTACATCTTAAAATTAGTCCTTTATAACTTAACAGTTGTATTCGACATATGTAATATTCAGTTCCTACCGTGTACTTTGTAAATTGCAACGGCGTTGCAATTTGTCATGAATTGCTACTTTCCTGAATAAACTGGTCGGACAATAAAAAATACATTTCGGTAGTTTGGTCCACTTTGGCCTCATTAGAACCCCCCGCATAAAATCCTGGTTACGTGCCTGATGCATGACCTTCACGTGATCCAAGGTCCAAATGCGCGTGAGAAAATAGCATTCTTTGCATTCCATGCATTCGTGGTGGAAGACTCAAGATTTCAGCAAAATCGAGTCAGGGCCAAACTATACAACTGCGGCGCATGCGTTTGTAAAAGCAACGTTGAGATTAGGATTGCGGGCTCCTTTTGTCGCCCGCAACTATTTTAACGAAAAGCGAATTACTCGGGTAAAGAAAAATATCCATTCCTTCGGAAGGTTCATTCAGATATTACCTGATTTACATTAGGTTTCAAAGCGCTGGACTTACATATTAAGGAAGTCGTTATGGTTGAGTCTGAATTGTTGGCAAAGAACATTTGTCATTGAATTGGAGCAAAACGTAGGTAAAGGGATATCCACCGAAAACTGGTTATGAGTTTTGTTGTTAAAATCATTTCATTAAAATGCAAGTTCCCAAGGATGCTAATTTTTTAAATTCTGTTCTTATGCTTAATTTCTTTTGTTTTGATGCGTGAATCTTGATATCCAATGAGGAATCAGATGAAAACAACGTGTGGTATGGATACGATATCCAAAACACGTGTGGTTTTCATCTAGGTTTTCATTGGGTATCAAAACTCATGCACGTGACGAATTTAGTCATTTTTAATTGGCTATCAAACTTATGAATTATAAATGAGTTTGAGAATAATGAATTTTAAACATCGTTTAACCGTTGTTTATCGAGACAACGTCGCAGCTCGGCCCTAAGCAATGGTTAACCGCAGCTCAGCCCTAAGCAATGGTTAACATAGACTTCGTTTAAATAATCGGCCCTTAGAGTGTAACCGCGCATTTTAGTGACTTTTTTGGCGGAAAACTGAGCATTATAGTGGAAAAATGGAGCATTAAGGTGGAGCATTTTAGTGAGGAAATAAAAGCATAATGTACAAAAGCCTTCTGCTGTACTTCGGTTTAGTTCGCTCCCTTGTCATTGGCTCGCTCGTCTAAACTTCCGTGCAAAGCGTGCGCACGTTCATTTATTTCATTATTCATTATTCATTTAGATAAGCTCGGACCTCCGCGCGCTCATTGAAATGTTCTGAATGGCTCGGGCTGCTAGAGTGCAGCTGGTTTTCGTTTCCCAGTAAATACATTACTCCTTTTTCCATTCTTTGATTTTGTTAAGTTTTAAACTTCAGTTTTTTTGTAAAACCGACTGCACTCCTTAATTAACCTGGATATTGAGTATCACAATGCGGACCTTTGGGGGCCTGTGGGGAGGTGCGAACGCACCCCGTGCACCCCCCCTGGTTACGGGTCTGTGCATAGATGCATAGCAGCTTCGCCAACCAATCCAAATCGAGCGTGTCAACTTGGATTCGACTTTTCTGTTCATGTTGTCGCGTTGTATGATATTTCCCGGCCGTATTCCGTCTTAATCGAGAGTGGCAACTGTTTTAACTTCAATCGCGGAGCGTCAGAATTGTTTGCCCTTGAGCTGACAAGCGCATAGTGTTAGATCGCGTTCTTTAGTTTCATAGAAGCGTGGAGCGAAAGCTGTTCGTCCTTGACTTGACAAGCGCATGGTCTGAGATCCTTCGATCTCAGAAACGTGAAGCGAGAGCGTTGGTCTTCCTTCAGATCTCAGAAGCTCTGCTTCAATAGAAAATGTTACGATGCTTGTACATGGAACTTCTAATTATATCAAAGAAATTGTTAAATCTGAGTGACTTCACGTAGTGACACTAGACAGTTTCTATTTAGAACATTCATGAACAATATTGAAGGTACTTATGTAACAGCTTGAAACAGCAGTTTGTTGTGCATCAAAGCACGTTCCAAAAAAAGGATGAAGTCAACCATAACAACTGTGACAACAAACAATGGGCAACTACGCAATTGCATTTGGTAATTCAGTTATAAATGTAGTTTCTCTTTTTACAGACCATTTAGTGTGTGTAACAAGAGCCGTTTAGTTTCAGTTTTTACAAGAACATTTGGTGAATGTGCTTTCATTAGTCTATTCAAAAAATTGTTACAATACAGTTGTTCCGTTTTAGTATTATTCAGTGAGAATTTTAACACGTCACATGTTAAACTATTTTTTCAAACAAAACTTTAAACTTGCGACATTATATTGTGGATCGTATTAAACAAAGTCGCAAAATTTATGACGTTTACCATACAGATATGACTGCCAAAAACTCAGGAACCATCCAGTAGCATTTGATAATTCAGTAATAGTTTCAGTTTTAACACAGCATTTAGTATATGTAACAATACAGTTGTTTTGTTTAAATTTTTAGTCAATGAAATGTTAAAGTATTCCCACAAACAATCATTTAGCTTTATACGTTATATTGTGGAAAAAACTACTTTTTTTATATATTGGTCGTTTTGTTTCAGTTTACATGAGGACATTGTATAACATGTACGCTTTGCTTGATTTCATATTTTCTACGTTATGATTTTAAATAAATCACACTTGTGTTAAATCAATCATTTTGACTCTATCAATACGCATACTTTATAACATACAGTGCTTTTATTTACGCCGTGAAACAGTAACAATTACAGCATATTACTAAATCTAAGGAAAGCAAACAATGGGATTAGTGCCTCGAGGAATGCTCTGGTGTCACTGTTTCACAGATTTTGTCAAATCACTCTTTTGTTACTGTCAAAATGGAGAAAAAAGCGAGTAAAACCTGGGGGGAGGAGTGCTCATGGACAAACAAAATCACCCGACCTTTCCCTATAGGCCCCCAAATCTTTTATTCCTCAAATGGGCAAAAAAAAAAATCCTCGCCCGCAGTTGCTAACCTTTGGTTATTACTAGTTTACGCGCATTTGTTTCATACCTTGATGACGGGGAATACGACTTTCTTGACTTAATTCTCTTCTTCGTAAACCATTTTTGGCTCCTACGCCGTGCCACTCCTTTCTCGCTCGTGGTTGGACGCTAATGAAACATACATACAAACGCGTTCTTTCGGAAAAGGGGAAATATTTAACACTGCATAATTTCTTATTGTTTCGTTTGCGAAAACATGTCACTGCATAATTTCCTATTGTTTCATTTGAGAAGCCATATCAAAAACTCGTACTTCGTGTTTCATCAGGGGTTCCAAACACCTCGAAACAATAAAAGCACTCGGCCTGCGGCCTCGTGCTTTCATTACTTTCTCGGTGTTTGGAACCCCTGATGAAACACTCGCACTCGTTTTTGATATA
>JAHPZR010021038.1:5000-7500 GCA_019787425.1 Platygyra sinensis | reverse complement strand
CAATACAGCATTCTTTGTAGCAAATATTTGTAACTTCATTTCCATGGTTTTATTATTTTTATAATGACTTGATTATATATCTTTTTTTCACTTACCTTATACGACGTCGGAAGACTGTAGTGCGAGCAGTCAAAAGATTGTATCTTTAATTAACAACTATTCACCGAAGTGAAGGTGGCTAGCGGTGGATATTTACAGAGCCGCGAAGCAAGATTGAGCAGGATAATTGTTTTATTATTCAACAAATTGATAACAAAATTGATTTCCAAGCTCGTAACATTTTTTCTCATGGTCTGCTGTTCAATAAAATATGCCTTCATGGAAACCTCATGTGTTCTTGTTTGGGTGTTTGGTCAGTGCTTTGAAACTATTTTATAGCAAAAGTGTATACATATGTCTTTGTATCTAACAATCAGGTGTTCCTGATGTGTTTTCTTAGAGCCTGCTTAAATCAGATGCACACAAACTAGATACTCTGACATCTTAATTTTTTTTTGAATTATTAAAAACATTCAAAGAAAGTGACATGAAGTGTTTGATAATTATAAAAATGTTTCAAAAGAGGACTACATGACAAAAAAGTCAAACCTTATTTTTTTTGGCTTGAAGTGGGATGCAAGTGTCTCTTCAGGAAATCTTAGAAGCATCAGTTGTGCTGTTAATTTGTTTTGTTTTTTTTTTCATTCCCAAGTTCACTCTCACTGTAAAAAACAACACACTTCAAATAAAAATTAAAATTATTAATATTTCCCACATTTTGTTAACTTGATGCATTCATACATACATACCGGCTTAGTACACTGAACATTTTACATTATTGACCTCCAAAGGGGGTTCGTCGAACCCCTCGAACCCCCCCTCCTAAGGGCGTGTTAAATCCATAAAAACAATTGTGTGTGTTGTTTTCTCTGGGGTCCACATAGAAACTTTTCGCCTGTGTCCGCAATGATCTTTGTCTATAAGATTGAAGTTGTTTTTTTTAGGTGTGACAGATTTTTTTTCTGGTAAAATATTCAATTAAAAAGCTGGTAACTTGTAGCGAATTTTTCCAGGAGAAAATTATCGATCACTTACCAATGTTAATAATGTTAATGGCGCTGGAAAATTACTGATCGATGTTAATGGCGTTGGAGGAAATCAGAGCTTTTCTCATGCTGTTCTTCCCGTGTAATTCCTAGGACTTTGCGCTGAGCTGCATTTTCTAAGCTCCTGTTTTCTTTCCCCTATGTAATCTTTTAGGAACGATCTACGGAACGACCTACGGAACGACCTACGGAACGACAACTTCCTCGCCCGAAAGTATAACAGGTTTACGAAGAGTTTTAAATTGCTGTCTTCCGATCAGGGGGCCAGGCTGGCTTCAGTAAAGACGAATTGTCGTCTTCTTAACTTTTCTGCCAAATCGTCTCCATACTCGCTCCTACAAAAAAACCTCAATATCCATAGTTTGGTCACTTTACTGTGCAGTGCTGCAAAAATTGAAGTGTCGCTTGCTTGAGACGGTGACGTCACGAATTTCCACCATGTTGGAACCGATGACGCGAGCTAGTTTCCAATCCAGTCTTCTACTATCCATGCTTTGATTATCAAAATGTAAATTCTCTTTGCTCGCGCATTCATTACGTCAACGGCTCGTGCTAGTTCTGTGTATCCATTGAGTTACAGAAACACAATTTTTAACCAATCAGCGCGCGTATTTTCCTAGGACTGTTTTCTAAATATCCTCAGAAGTGACGGTTGGATATAATACAATAATTAAATGTTTAACAGAAAGACTGGAACCTAATTAAGACAATTGTGAAAAACAGATAATATAAAGACCTATCTTAAGTCTGCAGTGGAAAATATATTTAAAAGGCAAGTAAAGAAAAAGTTTCTCGCTCCTCATGGTCTTAATAAGAAAGACGAAACTTCGTACGTTTCTTAAGTATTAGCTTTCTATGTTTAGGTCATTTGTGCTACTTGTAGCTGCTCATTACTACATTTCACTGGCTATTTGCTACATTATCATAAGATTCTTCGTCTTCCTTCTTTCTGTTTCCTCCCTTAAATCCAACATTATAATATCCCGAGGTCATGTGTCTGCCTTGTAATGTTTGGTACTCAGCAGGTGCAGGTGATTGCCCTTCCGAAGGTCTGGGGTTGAGTTCCATGTAGACATCTGGCTCTGACACGTGTTGAGCACGTGACGATCTAGCTTGACCAAAATTATCGGTGATGTTCTTGTCTGCTGTCGATGTTTTGTTATTAGGTACAGTTCGTCTCAGTCGCCATACCAACAAACCAATTACAATAAGCAACACGAAAACAAGGGTGGATAAAGCGATAGTACTGGCTTTGAAGATGTTCTGCAAATCTGTCCATAAACAGAGAAACGTTTTTACTTAAAGGATCACAGTCACGATCAGTGAACAGTTTGAAAAGTTTAGGCTTAATTTTTCAATTTCGTCATTTCTAATCCGTGTCAATTTCTCCATCCTTAACCATCCTGGTTCCTTTA
>JAHPZR010021037.1:0-11790 GCA_019787425.1 Platygyra sinensis | reverse complement strand
AATATATCAGGCTAAAGTCCGAGAGAGCAACAGTTATTCTCTTAAAAAGTAGCAGGTCTTTTTGGAATCTTGCTCAGAATTCACTGTTACAGTTAGAAGCGTCAGAACGTCCTTGCTAAGAATCAGAGTTATCACCGACCGTTTTGTTAGAAGACAAAGTTTCAAGGCGTAATAGAGCATAACATTTGGCGAGGAACCTATCTTACAATTCCAACATGGTCAAAGTAAAAAATGCTAATAAACCTTCATTTAACGGCTGATAATACTGTTAACTTTCACGTGCTAAAGCATGCAGGGATTTTAACTTGATTCCTTGTGTTAATGTCTACCTTTAGAAACGGGGAGGTCATCCTTTCAACCTTTGCCCTCGTCACAAGCCGTCATTATATCACCTTCCTTTACGATACCAGCAGTGAATTCACAGCCACTCTCTGTAGGTAAGGTTCCTCATGGTTTACTGTAAAATATATTTTTGCATTTCTCTCAGCTAGCGCTTGGCCGATGCTACCCATGATGGGTAGCCAAATTAGCCTATTGGAGTTGCGGAGTTTGTAATCACATCTCTTAACTCGATGCAACCGGAAATTAGGTATTAATCGATAACACGTGAAATGATGTCCTGACCAGTCGGATATGGCCCTGTCAAATTTAGCGTTATCGTTCTTTTTCGCTGGATGGGTCGAAAGAATGAGAGGAAGATTTACAATAAAAGGGAGACGCAAATTTACACGAGGTTGAATTGTTCGATCGTAATCTCAGAAATGTATGTCAAATGAATGGTGTAATAATAGTATGATGGAGACATTGATTACGCATAAAGATCTAGACTCAATAAAGGCTAACATTTTGAGTCAATATTTCCTTAGATCTGCAAGTTCTCAAGGAATATCGTTTAAAGATATAGAGAAAGAACTTCGGGTGAAGTGTAAAAGGGTTTCCTTACCTAAAATATTTAAGTGTAAATATGGCCTTATTTTCCTTTCCTTCAGTCCCAGTGGCATCAACAATCGCGCCCAACGCCATTTTCATCCGGCTTTGTTGTAACATCACCATCCACAATACAAGTGACCACACAGCCGCCCTTTATTGGTAAGCTAATTATCTGTCAATTGTTCAATATTTATTATTTATTGCCTCATGCTAGCTAAGTTCTTAAAACTAGTAGCCCTATCACCAGGCTGTTAAACCTATATGGCTTGCTGACCCACATGTTCACATAACAACTGATAGAAATGGGTTAAAAGAATCCAGCCCTTGTATTTTGAGTTATTTTGGCCACGTACACGATCACTTTTAAATTGATGGATAGGAAAACACCAAAACATAATAATAAACTGTAAAACAACAAAGATGCATAAGGATGGAGAATATTAACACGTATTGCAATCGACCACCTTGACAAATTTGGGCTGAACTTTTTAAGATGAGGAGTAAAGCCATAAATGAAGTGAAAACGGTAACCATGTCAATAATTAGAGGGTCTGAATGGTGGGGAGGGGGGTTCCACATGCCGGTTGTCGATTAAAAATTTCATTACTTTGTCTATTGTCGGTAAGTCCCAGTTATTATTATTATTATTTTTTTGTCGCTACTCAGTAATTTTCTTCCTTGTTTTGCCGGTAGCCCTCTGTCGCTAGTCGGTTAACCCCATTCACACCCTCTAGTTAGAGAGGCGTTTTTCAACTGAGCTAACATTAAATCTTCCTTTCAGAAATGCTTATCAAGCGCACAATTGTAATGTTGGAGAGACGTCATTACTTCTACACGTCATGAATACTAACAATTGTGAAAGTTAACATTTAGACAATAGTCACTCCTAATATGCCTTTATATACATGTGAAATAAACGTACTTACACGACTGTTGACTAATAAATAACAGTCGACAGAAAGTAAGTCATTTTATAAATTTCACTTTGTTTTCTCTCAGCATGCGGTGGAACATTAAGTGGATCATCAGAATCATTTGCCTCTCCTGGATATCCTGGGGTTTACTCCAACAACTTGAACTGTTCATGGAGTTTGTTTATTCCAGCTAATGGAATTCTCAGGCTTCAGTTTACTGTGTTCGACACAGAGTCATTGTAAGCCCTAGCTATAATTAGATTTTAGTTAGTAGCAGTACCAATGTACTTTAAACTTGTAAGAAGGGGAAGGTTGAAATTAATTATGACCTGTTTAAATAATGAATAGGTCTAACATTTCGACAATTAGACTGCAATTAAAAGATGATTTCCAGTCCGTACTGCGCAGTCTCAGAACCCTAATGTTTATAAACATTATAAACGACTCACTAGATGGAATGTTATTCGTTAAGAACCACATACCTTATATCTGAGACCTTTCAAATTCTTTTTGCAACAGGTTCATTGACTTTTACAGCTGTGAAGTTGTTTCATAAATTGATTTGAGAAAGAACGAAGCATTGAGCTTCGACCGCTTCGTATCCATAATGGTGGTTGCTTTTAAACTTTGAATTTACTTCATGTAAGTAGTTGCGAAATGTTTACATTTTGTGATGTCTTACATGACGCCAAACA
Source organism: Platygyra sinensis (assembly GCA_019787425.1). Taxonomy (NCBI): domain Eukaryota; kingdom Metazoa; phylum Cnidaria; class Anthozoa; order Scleractinia; family Merulinidae; genus Platygyra; species Platygyra sinensis. The sequence goes on along the minus strand of JAHPZR010021037.1, from coordinate 9,251 downwards.
AAAAACATAAACCAACACTCGAGAGCGCGCAGTACGGACTGGAAATCAGCTTTAAGAACGTAAAAAAAGAATTCTCTTAGGGTGAATATGTGTTGTTATTACTAGACATTTTTGTCCTATTAACTTTTAGCTACATACGTATACACGCCCCAGATGCAAACCTGGCTATTGCTTAAAACCAATGCATGTTCATAATACGGACTGATGTGATTGTTGTTGTTTTTACATGGTTCAAGTTTTGATTTCTATAATTTGATTTCTAAAATCATAACCAAGTAATCATGTACTTTAGCCATTCACAAATGACATAGCCAATCCAGTGAGCCAATTAAGGTGATTCCTCAGAAATAAAAGTTACCGATGAATACTTTTTAAACTTTCCCTAAATGTTCTCTACCAAGCACTTTTTCAAAAAATACAATAAAAATGATAGGTCACCATTCTCGTTTAAGAGAAGTGTCGGGCCAATCTTACCCCATTTATGCCTGTACTCGTACTAATCACGCGCGTTACTCATCGGTCACGTTACATTTTGCGGTAGCTCGAAACATAGTTTATAAAAGTAATACTCGGGAAAAAACTTGACAGTTAGAAAGTGTCGAGCATATAGAACAATATCATATAAAATTTTTGGAAACATCACACTATTTAAAACGACGTGGACGTAAAGCGTTCGAAGAGTCGTTATTTTTGCGATCAAAACTTGTATCACAGAGTATCGATTTCGTGTACTCTTTCACCTATATCTTTTTTTCCTTCCGATAAATTTTTGCAGATTTCCTTTAAATTAAGGAGGACAATATGCACACTATTATTATGCAATAAAAGAAAACTAACATTTATTTCGCTATCGAGCTTAGCTTTAGGAAAGTCTCTGTCGTTGTGTACGTGCACGCGCTAATTTGCGCCCGCTTTTGACGCAAAAATCGTGCGCAGTAGGGATGCGCAATGCAATACTGAGGAATCACCTTAAAACTCGAAGTAAATGCATGTACAAGTAGCTGACGTAGGGCGCGGGAAAAAATTCACTCTTAAATAAGGTGTGTTACTGCAACATACCTTTTCTGTCTTCAAAACAACACGCATAGAGTTGTGTCATGATTGCTTGTTAGTTTACTTCTGATTGGCGTGAGTTTCTAAAGTCAATTGCGGAGCGTAGTGCGTGTAAAAACCAATTACTTTTCGACACTCCTATAAAAACAGCTATTACGTTATTATTAGTGAAAAGCACCACGAATCAGAGGTTTTAAATGTATCTTACGAAGTTTATATAGATGTGAACATTTTGTTTGCAGCTTTGACGTCGTTGAGTTGGCCGACATCTTTAACCAGATAATAGACAGGTTCAGTGGCTCTAGGCCGGGATTCACTGTTACAGTAAGAGGAGACAGAACTACGTTGCTTGGAATAAGATTTACCACCGACTCTTCTGTCACAAGAAAAGGTTTCAAAGCGCACTACAGCATAACGTTGGGTGAGTAACCTATCGCACAACTGCCAAGAGAGTTAAAGAATGAATTCAAAGTACACCTTATTCTTAAATGCTGAATACATCAGATATGTTTTTGAGCATGCAAAAACTTACTAAGGTCGAGTGAACTTTAAATGCTGAATTCGCTCAACATTTTTTGGTACTCGATTATCTTTTTTACGTTTTCTCTTCGTTAACCTTAATTGTCTTTGCACTTCGGTTTCGGAATTATTCGAAAATGCATTCGGAAATGTATGGAGAATGTTCTCGAGTCTGAATCTTGTATGGAACAACTTCGAGAATGCAATGGAAAAGGTAGATACTCGTCGAAAAAGAAAGCCACAACTTCAATAGTTCAGTAATTATGTTAAATAATGATATTCATTTAACTTTTTCCCAAAGCTCCGATATCATCGTTTGTAGCCGCGCCCTTCTTCATCATCCGTTATTGCAACACCAACGCCTACAATGCAAGTGACTACAAGGCCTCCCTCTACAGGTAAGTTAACTTGACTGTTACTTATTCACTGTTATAACGAAAAATTATTGGCATTGGGCATTGCAGGATCAGATTAGTTCATGAATTTCTCAGTTTTATGTGTTATGATCTAGTAGTTTCTTTCTCTCTCACTTCGAAAAAATTAAACGGAAGTCAAGGCTCAGTTTTCTTTTAGTTAAATTCACAGCATGGGGACGATTGGTGCGATTTTGAGGTCTTCCTTTCTCGTGAAAATAAACCTGTTTGTTCTTTCTTTAATAAAAATCTCGTTAGGTTTGTGTAGGCGCTTGAAAAATCCTGGATCCGCCCCTGAAGTGCTCTTTCTTTCAACCAATTATGAAATAAAGCAGAACATAAACTTAAACAGTATTGACAGTCAAGACCACCCTTTTTATTATGTGGCCAATCAGATGTATTTTGATTCACAGGAGAATGTGGAGAAGACCTTGCTGAAACCAGTGGATTCCTAACAAGTCCAAATTTTCCCAATAATTTTCCTCGAAACACCTTTTGTACCTCGACCATTACAGTTCCTGCTGGGTTTATTATTAAATTGACCTTTCTCAACTTCACATTGGAACCAAATGAGCAAACTAACTGTAGGGGTTCTCTCGGAGGAGCACGTGTTTTTATTGCTAATGTGGCATCAGATGATGGCGCCCAAGTTATCACGCTTTGTGGTCAAAGCATTCCTAGTCCAGTGTACTCTGCCGGGAATTTCATCCAAGTGAGATTGCTATCACTCCGCAATGTGTTCTCAGGTTCAAGACATTTTACGAGGCAATCTTTTCTGGTGACTGTAAGTACTTGCTTTCAACATAGGAGCCGGTGGCAAAAAAAAAAAACAAAAAAAAAAATAGAAAATTCATCGTCATCATCATTATCATTTATTATTCTATTTTATCATATTGGATCAAGAAAACGCGTAAGCTACAAGCAGTATTGCACTGTAGGACCGTATTTTGGTCTCGTTTTTCGCTCTCGCACCTTATGCAGCTGCACGTGTTCTGGATGATACAAGCCTTGGGGAGGGGATACTTCTTTAAATTTCGGACATGTGTTTGCCGCGAAGGGTCTGAAACGCTAGCCTGACCCTATTAAGTATAAAAAGGACGCGTAAATGACGACCTGTTTAAAGCCAGATTCCTGAAAAAATGGGCGGAGCTAGAAGCCAAAATACTGCCAAAATGACATAATAGTGGAATAATAGATATATTATTCGTTAGGTTTAACATAGAATACGCGCAATATGTTGCCAATTGCTTGTATTTCTACTAATTATACCATTTTTTATCATTTACAGTGAATCCATCTGCTTCCATTTTGCCACCAGTAGCATCATCGTCAGTTGCAACACTCGTCACTCTTCCACCTGATGTTCAAAGGTAAGATGAGGAGATAACTTTGTTCTTTTATGATTTTTGTTAGCTTTTGTGTCTGTTTGATTATCTCAAATGAAGACTTTTATTGATTGAATCACCGTGAATTAATTAATTAATTTGCTATTGATTGGTTGATCGTTCAGTCCATCGGTTGGTCGGTAATTGGAGAAAACGTTTTTTTTCTTGCTAGCTTTTGTGTCTCTTTGATTATCTCAGGGGAAGATTTTTAATGAATGAATGATCGTAAATTAATTTGCTTATTGATTGGTTGATCGTTCAGTCAATCAGTTGGTCGGGCAGTTTATTCTTTCATTCATACATAATGATACATTTTTCAAAAACAAAATACTAAAAAAATGTACAGAGGAGCGATCCATTGTGTGATTGATTGAATGATTGATTGATCTACTGATTAACTGATCATCATCGTCATCGCTATCGTCGCAACCATCACTCATTATTCACTATTCACTAGAAATGTCAATATTAATTTTACAACTGATTAATCCATAGATCGATTTTAATTAATTAATACCACTTAATCAGCACAACTTAACTTCTTACTGTTTGTCTCTTTCCTTGCCACGTGCCTATGAATGTAACAACCGAATTATCCACCTTTCATTTGCAGGGCACTTGTTGATCTACTCCGATCCCTTGTCCAGATTATACAGCAGGTATCATATTTCAATTTATTTCCAATTTATGTTGCATTCGTTACTTCTTGGTAGAAAGGAAGAATTATAAATGTAATTATAGCCTTCCGAAAACACATGTTTTAAAACACATTAATCGTTTTGTTTATTTGAATTAGTATAAATCTTCAACGCTAATCACTATCTGGGGCCCGTTTTATAGATAGTGTTATGCCTGTAACCGCAAAGAAAGACTATCTTTGTGTGTCGAATTACCCTTTAGTGAAACGAAAGTAAAATATAATTTCTTACTTGGTATATTAAGGTGATTCCCTAGTAAAAAAAACCTGCGACAGATTTCCGATGAAACTTGGTATGCTGTTGTTACAAGACAAGGAGATATTAAAAAACGTAATAAAATGAGGGGGGTCACCGTGTTTGTTTCATGCCAAAACTGCTGACAATGTGGTTATTAAGGCGACTTTTGGTGACCTCCGTGCGCAACAAATAAGCGCGATTATTTTTCAATGCGGCGTGTTATATCACACAGAGTTCGACTTTCTTTTGATTGTTTATTCATCTACGTCCCAGAAAAAATGACTTCAAATACCTTGCATTATTAATTAATATTTTTATCCTTTAAAGGAAGCATAATTTGGACTTGCTCTGTTGGGCCCGTTATGTCTCTATCTGTAGCATCTATTTCATTTGCCAAAAATGTAGCCATAGATTTCAACCATGTTTTTTTTTTCTTTTTTGGAAAAATCGTGCACAGTAGGAATGCGCAATGCAAAACTAAGGAATCACTGAGAAAACATCAGTTTGTGCAGGGGGGGGGGGCTTCTCTTATTAAAGACTAAAACGTATTTAGCATAGTTTATTACAACAAACTTGAATGGTCCTAGGATTGTTATTAATACAACAGATATTTTTTTTTTTGTATTTTAATGATATTTATTGATTATCAGTTTTACGTACAATTCACTACACTCACTTACATACCTTACTACACTTACTTACACACACTTACATACAAGCACACACACACCCCTTCATCATCATCTTTTTTACATCTAGTTTTTTACAGACGCATACCAAATGACAAAAGTACTAAGATACTAAGATTAAAATTAAAGTAGATATTGTTAATTAATAATAATAATAATAATAATAATAATATTATAACAATAAAATAATTATTATTATCATTATTACCATTATTATTATTGTTATTATCATCACGCACATTTCAATAACTTATTTATCTTCGAAGCCGCACTTACTCCATTTCGAAGAGTGAACTTGCCACTTATTTTTCCATTTAGCAATCTTGCATTCTAATTGATAGACTGACTTGATTCTTAGTAATAGAACATTAAAGAGGGGTTTTAAATTATTGGTCCTGCAATAATATACGTACTGCTTTGCGATAAGAATAATATGATTAAATAACAAGAAACAATCTTTTCTTTGCCAGTCACCAAATAATATATCCACCGCAGAAAGGGTTTCAATGTTGATATCTCTACCGTTACACCAGACTAAAAGTTCTTTCCACAGCGTTGCAGTGAAGTGGCAAGTCACGAGAAGATGTTCGAGGGATTCCTCCATCACACCACAAAAGGAACAGGCTGCCGAATCTGTTTTACCTATTTTCTTTAGAAAAGTGTTTGTCACTAGATACCTATTCAGAATCTTATATTGGAATTCTCGTGTTTTTGTGTCCAAAGCGACTTTGAAGGGCAAACTATAAATTTCCTTCCAATCCAAACAGACATCATCAAAGGTTTCATTATACTTCAATTGAGCTGTCGGTTGAGCCACAAGCCCAGAAATTAATTCCCAATAGACCCTTTTAGAGGTCACCTCACTTATCAAGACGTTCTGGTTATCTAAGACTAGTTGAATGTGGTCCTGAAGGACAAACGAGATTTTGTCTACATAACCATTTGTTTTAAGGGATTTTCGCCACGGTGCAGGGATAGCATCCATTAAGGACATCAGATCAAAGACGTCTTTTGGGGAAAAGTCCAACTGACGCAAATTGCCTTGAAAGATAAATTGATTATTTTCTGTGACCAAGTCACCTATTCTGAATAATCCTTTACTAACCAAGCTTTGATTGAACACAGATTTACCATTGATGCAAATGAATTTGTTGTTCCAGATAACAGTGTTGAATATTTCTTCGTGTGATAGCTCCGGAACACTATTACATGTGGATGCGGAGCATTGCGCAAAACACTCAAAACATTCTCTGTAGAAGTTTGGAAGATTAATTGGAAGCTTTTTAACATCAAAATTACAGCATAGAATGAACTTATTCCCAACTGGTTTCAGATAGTGTAATAAAATAGTTTTCCAGTGACAAGGTTCATTTTCCACCAATCTCTTGCAAAACATTATTCTTTGAGTTTTGATTATAGATTCCAGGTGCGGGGCTTTCAGCCCCCCATCTTTTGTATCACTAATTAGGGATATACGTTTAACTTTGTCTTTACCTTTCCATATAAAATCAAAAATGATTCTATTGGCTTCAATTATAACTTCCTTATCTATACAAATTGAACCAGCACGATACATTAGCATTGGGATCACGAAGGTTTTAACAATCTGAATTCTTCCAATAATTGTCAGGTTCCTCCACCTCCAAAGCTGTAGTTTTGTTTTGATAGCGTCTATTATTCCTTCAAAGTTTAATTTATTCCTCAAACGGCGGTTATAAGAGAAATAGACTCCTAATATTTTAACCGCTTCCTTGATCTCAATATTGATAAAACCTTGATCCTGGGCTGGAGTAACGCACGTATTTCCCAAGATCAACATTTCTGTTTTGGCCAAATTAATGCTAAGACCTGCGCAATTTCCGAACTTTAAAATGACATCTAAAAAGTATTTGAGAGATCTATCGTTCCGCAAGAAAGCAGTTAGATCATCTGCAAAAACCTCAATTTTGATTTCCACTCCATCAACAACAATTCCTTGAATATCATCATTTTCACGTATACTAATAGCTAGTACTTCAAGGATAATAATAAACAAATACGGAGAAAGTGGATCTCCTTGTCTCACACCTCTTTGTATCTCAAAAGGTCCAGTAGAGAAACCATTATTCAGAACACTGCTTGTAATATTTTGGTAAAAAGTATGTATCCACTGGATGAATGTAGGGCCAAAATTAAAAACAGCTAGTGTACTATACAAAAATTTCCTATTCACAGAATCAAAAGCTTTCTGGAAGTCCACTGCTAACATCTTGCCATTGATTCCATATCTTTCCGTATATTCGAGTATATCATCAATCGTCCTTACTGCATCGTTAATTGTTCTACCTTTGACGTACGCATGCTGATTATGATGAATTATTTTAGGTAGGACCGCCTGCAGTCTCATGGCAATAGCCTTAGATCCAATCTTGACATCTACATTGATCAAAGAAATCGGTCTCCAATTCGAAATTTTCCGTTTATCTTTATCTTTCTTTTCTATTAAAGTTATTATTGCTTGTTTTTGTGAGTTGGATAATTCACCATGATCAAATGAGTAATTGAGACAATCCACAAGGGGTTCACCGAGACTTTCCCAAAACGCAGTATAAAACTCGACTGTAAGGCCATCATTGCCGGGGGATTTATTGTTTTGAAAAGATCGTAGACTGTGAAGACATTCTGTAGGCGTCAGTCTCCCCTCACACCCAATAACATCTTCCCAGATAACTTAGGGAATCCTCGAGACTGTAAGAATGAATTAAAGACATCATACAACAGATATGCACTATTGCATAAACACAGAATTTTTATATACTTTCTCAACATCTATTTATCGAAAGGAGACCTTTACCGGCCTGTACACAAAATGGGACTCCTTCACACCTAGGAAAATACAAAGTAAACCTCATCCGCCACACTCACTTTTCGTTGTTTTCGCATCTGTTCGTCGCCGTCCCTTTTACAATCTTGTCTGGATGAACTGAGGAAACTGTTGTTACAGAATGGTTACCCTGCTGGTGTTATCAATTACAACATCAATGATGTTTTGAACAGACAGCAAAACAGACCGAGAAATCCAACCACCACAGTTCCCAAAAAAGAAACAATCTTAATTCTACCTTATTTACGGGCACAAAGTAAAATTGTTACTAAACAGCTTAAGACCTGCATTAATAGATTTTATGGCTGCATTGATCTTAGGGTGATTTTTCCAAAGCGCTCATCGCATCAAGTCCTTTTTTCCCTACAAAGATAAGTTTAACCGTTCTCAAATGTCAAAGGTTGTTTATAAGGCTAGTTGTTGGGACTGCCAGGATTTTTACATCGGCAAAACAAAACGTAAGATTTGCATGACAGGAAAACTGAACATTTTAAAGGGATCACTTGTGCCTGTCATGCATCTGCTATCGCAGACCACGTCACGTCAACTGGCCACAACTTAAAATGGGACCACTTCGAAATATTAGCAAAAAGGTCGCTCTGATATCCACCACAGAATTTTTAACTTAAGGACGTTTCGCGCCCAAAAACTTCCCCACGTACAGATTTTTTTAAAACTTTGACTGCAGGTAGAAAATGATAAGATTAGATGAAAAACGTAAAAAAAATCGGGGGTCACCAAAACTTGTGTTTTGAAGATAAGGCGTTGCTCAGACCATTGCATTTCTAGGATTTCCAGTCATTCGAGGCGATTCTGGGCCGGATCATTAGTATCGGCATAATTTAAGTTGACGAATCATATCTAAGTTATGGGTGTTTAACACAGCATACATAGGCCTATTTGATAGATCTTTGCTACATATGTCATTAAATTAGCTAAGAATTAGCTTTAAAAAATACAACTTCTAACTTGAAAAATTATATATCTATCAACTTCCTTATTGACCATATTTTTCTCTTTTCCTTAGCTTCAAGCACTTGTCGGAGGATCATTTTCTCCAGTGGAATTTGAAGACTTTCGAAGTAAGCAGACACTATGTAGTTCCTTGCGTCGGTTTAACAGGCTTATTTCCCTTAACGATATCAAATGCATATGCATTTTCTGGAAAAATAAAATGAGAATTAAGACAAGTGTCAACGATTTGCCTTTCAGATATGGCCTTGGTGTAACATGTGCACCAAACTTTCACAAACAGCGACAGAAGGAAAAGCATAATATTATTATTGTGATGATCCGCTGTATTTTTGTGAATAATCTTGTGTGTATACCGAGAAAATACAACTGACTTGCGGGATATTTCGAGGTATACCATGAGGAAAACATAATATGTTTGT
>JAHPZR010021033.1:2500-19596 GCA_019787425.1 Platygyra sinensis | reverse complement strand
ACGTTGATCCTTTGAAACGAAGCTTAACGTTGGCTCCGAATTGTTTTATCCAAAGGGTACTCGCACTTTTGAAAGTAAAGTGTTAAAGCAATTCAGGTTTTTTTTCCGCTTACGTGAGCTTCTAACGACTTCTTTTTAAAAAGAACTAATAATAGTTTCATTATAGAGACAAATATTTCCGGACCTGGGCAGCCAAGTCAAGACGGTCATGAAGCAATATTTAAGATTAGCTCGTAGATCAAATATTGCTAAAATAAGCATATGCGTATTGGCAAAGCTGTTACGAACAAATCGTGATATATACTTTTGAAATATACTCACCCAGGAAGAGTTATCATTTAGCCTGATTCAGCCGATTATTTTCACTGCTAACTCTTCGATTTATGTTTGTAGCGATCAATTTCATTCCTTTTTCGGTCTCGTTCCAAGATGGTTTACATCAATCTAAACGGAACTTTAAAATTTCAGACCAGCAGGCCAACCTCGCTGAGAGGCACTAAAATAAGCTAAAAATACGCAGTATTCAGTTGATAGACTACTTACCTTTACCAAACAACTCTTGGCAAAGGTGGAAAGCATGTTTGGCTTACATCAATAGCGATGAGAGACATGTGCCCAATTTTTGCTACAATGGTCTTGTAACTAACAGGGGACTCAAAGGGCTGCCGAAATTTATTTGATAACCAATGTAGTGATACGTATCCAAATAGAAAAAGCGGAAAAGAAATCGACAAATTAGCAAAAGTAGGAACATGACTTATATCATTATTTAAAAATCAGCTTTGTGTGCTGATTGAAATAATTTCTCAACCACATTTTCCCTAACGAAGGTGAAATCTTTATTGGTAGGTCAAAATTCGATGTTCTTTGCTTCACACTTAATATTTCGTTATGGGGATGAATACTATTTCATTTTTCGCCTAGAACTTCATGATAGGACACATGTAGTCGCCTTCCCCTTCACCCCTTAAATGTTAACCGCAAGCAAACACAGTATTCAAACTCTAAACGCAAGCAAACGGCAGGGAGACTATATGATTGGCCTACCATGAATTATATATGCCCTTGAATCTGAAGTGACATACTAAGAAGAAATGTGTGTCTAGCAGTATATTGATGTGGACAGTTATTTCCCATGTTATGACGTCATCGCTCGTGAAACGAAACTGCTACAGTTTTCTAAATCAATTTTCGTAAACGATCACTTAACCTTCGTTCAATCTCAAAAGCCTTCGTAAACCGATCGTTAATCTTATAAGTATAAGTATAAGTATAAGTATAATTTATTTACCGTCAGGTACACGGGGAGTGGTTGCCCACCCGGAAATTCGACGACAAATTCTTTGTTATAAGTAAAATTCCGCATGTAAGAACCTTAGCAATTTAGTCTGAGTAGGTTCTTGTTACGCTCTTATTTTCTTAGAAGAAGATATAGTTGTTGATTATTTTGGGTTGGTCCTTAAATATAGTACAGTATTTATTCACAACTGTATTATGATAAGCCTGACACAACTTACTACAGAATGTATAAGTGGTATTGACTCTATAACAAGAGTTAATAATTTATCTGTAACCCAGAGATAAGAAGCTACTTCACCTTGATTGGTTTGACAGGTTCTTATATTTCTGGTTATTGAAATGGAAAATTTCTACCCAGAAGGTTGTTAATAAAACCACACGTAGGTATTTACTGTAATCTAAAACGCTTCGTTCATCTTTGACACTCCAGTTTCATATGCATATATCAGGACATGACCGAAAAAATCGGTTAAAGCGGAAGATATTTATTAAATTCATTTTCGTGTGGTAGTAACAATATTTTTCGAAGGAGGGCAGCAAGTGAGTAAAATCTTGTTTTTAACATACAAATCGTGTTTTACATAAGTTTTCTTGATTCCTTGTTAATTTGTTTTCTTTAGAAACCACAAGGCCATCGTTTCAACCTTTAGCCTCTTCACCAGCCTTTGTTGTATCATCGCCGCCTGCGGTACCACCAGTGAATTCACAGCGGCCACCCTCTATAGGTAAACTTACTCGCTGCTGACTGTTAAATACTCATTATTTATTCAGATATGTCCAGGATTGAACGCTACTGCGATTCAAATTCCTTATGATTAGCATCACAATATCTCCTCATTTGTAAAAGATCGCCAAAACACACATAATTCTTTCAAACATGAAGTAATATGAAACTGTAGCCCTGCCAAAAATAAGTATGAGGTATCAATTAAACAATACTTCGTTCAGTACTAGACAAAAGTGTATTCACTACATGAGCCTAGCTGGGTTGTCAGCTGGCTCTCCAGATGATTGCCATGTCAGGTAGTGATGTTAACCTGTTGGACTTTTGGAGTTTATAACTACATCTCATAACTCAAAGCAACCGCACATCAGATATCATCGATAACATGTGAAAAGAAGTTACCAGTCGGACATGAACCCTGTCAAATTCAGAATTCCCCGTTTTTTCGCTCGATGACTCGAACTCGTGACTTCAAGAAGATTTGCAATAAAAGACAGAGGAACATTTATACACTGATGTTAGATCTCAATCTCAGAAATGTATGTCAAACGAATGGTAGAGTTATGGTATGATGAAGAACAGATCGATTACTAAAAAAGACATGGACCCGCTAATGGGTAAGATTGGACTCAAAAATTTTCTGAATTCGTAATTTGTATAAAAAATATATGTATTTTTTTCAGAAATTCAGTTTGTTGAGTGTCAGAGTTTTCATTATCTGAAATGTTAAAGTAAAAATATGGCATTATTTTCCTTTCCTTCAGTCCCAGTGGCATCGACAGTCGCGCCCACGCCCATTTCATCCGGTGTTGTTGTACCATCAACGTCAGTGACTACACAGCCGCCTTTTATCGGTAATTGTTAACTATTCATTATTTCCCACATTAGCTAGATAACTTCTTATCGAGATGATCACCAGACTGTCACGCACGCCTATGGCCTCGTACCCAGCATCAAAGCATAACACTTCATAGAAATGACATAAGTGTTTGTATCTAGTTTTCCCTCTCTGGTAATATGTATATCAAACGGTTACAGATAGTCGTTTTAAACTGAGCGAGCGTCTAATCTTATTCTCATAAATAAATATTAGGACCATAATACAGCGGCGAGTAAACATTACTTCCACAGGTCATAAATACCTAAGATCGGGGCACTTAAAGATTGAGAAACTTCCCAATAATTATGCCCTTATTAACATGCAAAATAAACGTACTTAGACGACTTTTCTATTGACTGATAAATCGCAGTACAGAGAAAATAAGTAATTTTATAAATGTCACCTTGTTTTTTCTCAGCATGCGGAGGAACGTTAAGTGGATCATCAGGATCATTTGTCTCTCCTGGATATCCTGGCTTTTACTTCAACAACTTGAACTGTTCATGGAATTTGTTTATTCCAGCTAATGGAGTTCTCAGGCTTCGATTTATTGTGTTCGAAACACAGTCGTGGTAAGCACTCGTTACAATTACCGTTATGTTATTTACAGTAAAAAGGTCACTGTAAAAAGAGGAAAGTTAAAATCAATAGTGACTGGCTTACATGGAGGGAATTTTGACACATCACACTAATATTGTATTGTTTTTTAATTTTTAGTTTTGCTTTGTATATATGTTACCTTATTATATTAAGCATTGCGAATCAGGAGTTTTAATTGCTTCTTTCGACTTTGAAAATTTTCATTGTACGAAGCTATACCCAATATACTTTTTTTTTTCTTTAAAGTTGTGACTTCGTCGAGTTGAGCGACATCTTTGGCCAGAGAATAGACAGCCTCAATGGCTCTAGGTCGGGATTCACTGTTACAGTTAAAGGAGACAGAACTACGTTGCTGAGAATCAGATTTACCACCGACTCTTCTGTCACGAGACAAGGTTTCAAGGCGCAATACAGCATAACGTTTGGTGAGTAACAATCTCACAATTCGGAGTAATACATACATACATACTTTATTCGTCCCAAATGGGCTTTTCAGAATAAAGAGATAATTAATACTATATATATACATGATACATAATTCAATCACTATACAAATAAATCAATCAACTAATCAACTAGTAAGTAAAATGGCATAATGAAACTGATCAATTATTAATTAAAAATAATCAATAAAATAAATAAAAACAAAACAAAACAAAAAAACAACAACAAATGTAGAACAATTAAGTCGCGAAAACATTTGAGACAAGGCTTCTCTTCAGGCAACGTTTGAAGTGCTGTAGTGTTGGTTTCAACTTAAGAGAAGAATCCAGTGAATTCCAGAGTTTGACTGTCCTGAAGTAGAAAGTTCTTTGCCCTGTGGCTGTTTTATACAAAGGAATGTTTAGCATCTGGGAGTTCCTCGTTGTACGCTTGGTGATCGTAGCTCTTTGGATATATTTAGTGAGGAGTGAGCCAAAGAACAAAATAAAAATACTAATTTTATTTAAAATTTGATATGAACTGTATCGTGACGTGAAGTGTTATATATTTACGCACACACATGGCTTGATTTCCTGCGAACATTGATAGCTGCCAAAAATCGGCATCAAAAATTATTTGGACCTGAAATGACTTTAGAAACGATGTCTTATAAAATATCCCCATACAATTAATTGCAGTTTAATCTGGGTGGTGTAAGGTTTTTCCTTGTCTGACATATTAAGTACTAATATGACCATATATTTCTTATCTTCAGCATCAGTGCAATCAACCATCGCGCCCACGCCTATTTCATCCAACGTTAATGTAACATCAACATCTACAATACAAGTGAATACACAGCCGCCTTTTATCGGTAAGCGAAGTTTTGTTGACTATGATATATTCTTTATTAAACTAATCAAGATAGCCTAAGTTCTTAAATCAAGAACATCGCAGGGCTGTCACGCCCATGGCCTCGTATCCACCATATCATCAATGCAGAACACGTGCTAGAAATGATATCAGGCTTTGTTCCTATTCATAATCTGATCTACTTTTTCTCTCTCATAACATGTAATTTGAATGAATAAGCTCAAATCATTATTGACCTTGTAACGGTGACCCATATCAAAGTCAGAGAGGCGTTTTCAACTGAGCTTCCATCAAATCTTACTCTTATAATGTGTATCAAGCCCGCTGGTTTGATGTCTTCTACAGTTCATAAATACTTATGGTTGGCAGTATAAGGGTTGAGACAAAAGTTGTTCCTAATATGACTTCATGAACTTGTTCAATAATCGTGTTTATGTACACAGCTTTCTCTATCGACTGATAAATCACAGAAGGTGAAGAGAAAGTAAGTCATTTTATAAATTTTACTTTGTTTTCTCTCAGCATGTGGTGGAACGTTAAGTGGATCATCAGGATCATTTGCCTCTCCTGGATATCCTGGGTTTTACTCCAACAACTTGGACTGTCTATGGAGTTTGGCTATCCCCGCTAATGGCATTCTCACGCTTCAGTTTATTGTGTTCGACACAGAGTCATTGTAAGCCCTGGTTATAATTCTTCTATTATAGCTGATAAATAAAGAAGACATCCTTGCAGGGTTAAGGTGTGTGCGTGGTCCCAAAGTCGAAATATTCGTCGAAATGTTTCGTGCAAAATTATAGAGCCTAGTGGATCTCCTTAGTCCTCCAATATGGCGGCCGGAAAAAAGTGTAAACATCTGGAACTTACTTGGGGTATCTAGTCGACTGATAATCTGAATCGAACCAAAATACATTTACACAAGCACTTTTCGTAATACTTTTATAACTCCCAAAATATCTCGGTGAAAATAACGCTATAAGTCTACATTTTCCGACAGTGATTTTAACTTAATGTCACGCACCACCATAACTCCGAATTCGAAATTTTCTGGTTTCCAAACGAAGGACACTCTAGCTGAAAAGTGTAAACAGATATCAATTTGGCACTTCTAACGCCCGATGAGGATAAACCTCTGAGTGATTCTGTTTTCTTTCATTTGAGAACTTAATTACGTGGGTGGTGTTTCTTAATTAACTGCCATAAAACCAAAACCAAGTAATCATGTACACCTTCCAATCACAAAGGACATAGACAATACAGTAAGCCAATTAAATCTCGTAGAAAATGTCTGTAGCTGACGCGACACACGTGAAAAGTATGCAAACGAGTCACGATTGCTGGTTTAGTTATTACTGATTAGCGAGGTACGCAAAACCAATTAATAATACGAAGTTTATGCTTGTATGCAATTTTTATGCAGCTTTGACGTCGTTGAGTTGACCGACATCTTTGGCCAGGTAATAGACAGGTTCAGTGGCTCTAGACCAGGACTCACTGTGACAGTTAGAGGAAACAGAACTACGTTGCTTCGAATCAGATTTACCACTGACTCTTCTGTCACAAGACAAGGTTTCAAAGCGCAATACAGCATAACGTTTGGTGAGTAACCAATCTCAAGAATGCTAAGAGATCTAGAATTAAACAACTAAATGAAAATACACCTTATTTTAAATGCTGAAACCATTAGCTATGTTTTGAGCATGCAAAAACTCACTAAGATTATAGGAACTCTAAATGCTGAATTCTCTCAACATTTGTTGATACTCAATTATATATCGCCCCGTGTGTCACTTTTTTAACATACTCGTAACGCACTTTTTTAACATACTATATAACACACTCAGCTATATATCGCCCCGTGTGTCACTTTTTTTTCCTTACCACATTCTGATGTCATCTGTGATCTAACAATAATAATAATCACATGGAATATGTTTGTGTTTGGTTATATATGTATGCAGGGACATGCCTTGATTCCCTGTTAACTTTAATAACTGCCTAAGGTCAGTGTCCAAAACTGTTCTTTGGACCTGATCATGAAATATGTTTAGATCTGATGCCTTTTAAAACACTTCTATTAATACAAGTAATTGCAGTTTGGGTGGTGTAAGGTTTTTCTTTTTCTGTCATATAAAGTGCAAATATATGACCATATTTTCCTACCTTTAGCCTCAGTGGCATCAACCATCGCGCCCACACCCCTTTCATCCGCCGTTGTTGTAACATCAACGTCCACAATACAAGTGACTACACAGCCGCCCTTTATCGGTAAGCTAAATTGTGTTGAGTATAAAAATATATATTTTATTACTTACCATATCAGGATAGCCCGAAAGGATCTCCAAGCTGCCACAGCTATTGTCTGGTACCCAACATCAGGGCACAATACTTGATAAAATGAGAAAAGGCTTTGTTACCATTCATAATCTGATTTAATTTATCGCCCTTGTAGCATGGTATTTCAATGAATAAGCTCAAATTTTTAATGGACTGATAGCGGTAACAATATCAAAGTTATATAGAGGCGTTTCCAACAAGTTAGTATGAAATCTTACTCTCATAAAATTATGCATATTAAGGGCACAGTAGTGACGCTAGGAAGGAAACACCTCTACAGGTAATAAATGCTTTCGACTGTGACAGTTACGATTTAGGCAATATTTGTTTCAAATATGTCTGTTAAATCGTAATGTAGAGAAAGTCGTCATTTTATAACTGTCACCTTGTTTTCTCTCAGCATGTGGTGGAACGTTAAGTGGATCATCAGGATCATTTGCCTCTCCTGGATATCCTGGGTTTTACTCCAACAACTTGGACTGTCTATGGAGTTTGGCTATCCCCGCTAATGGCATTCTCACGCTTCAGTTTATTGTGTTCGACACAGAGTCATTGTAAGCCCTGGTTATAATTCTTCTATTATAGCTGATAAATAAAGAAGACATGCTTGCAGGGTTAAGGTGTGTGCGTGGTCCCAAAGTCGAAATATTCGTCGAAATGTTTCGTGCAAAATTATAGAGCCTAGTGGATCTCCTTAGTCTCCAATATGGCGGCCGGAAAAAAGTGTAAACATCTGGAACTTACTTGGGGTATCTAGTCGACTGATAATCTGAATCGAACCAAAATACATTTACACAAGCACTTTTCGTAATACTTTAACTCCCAAAATATCTCGGTGAAAATAACGATATAAGTCTACATTTTCCGACAGCGATTTTAACTTAATGTCACGCACCACCATAACTCCGAATTCGAAATTTTCTGGTTTCCAAACGAAGGACACTCTAGCTGAAAAGTGTAAACAGATATCAATTTGGCACTTCTAACGCCCGATGAGGATAAACCGCTGAGTGACTCTGTTTTCTTTCATTTGAGAATTTAATTACGTGGGTGGTGTTTCTTAATTAACTGCCATAAAACCAAAACCAAGTAATCATGTACTCCTTCCAATCACAAAGGACATAGACAATACAGTGAGCCAATCAAATCTCGTAGAAAATGTCTGTAGCTGACGCGACACACGTGAAAAGTGTGCAAACGAGTCACGATTGCTGGTTTAGTTATTACTGAATAGCGAGGTACGCAAAACCAATTAATAATACGAAGTTTATACTTGAATGCAATTTTTATGCAGCTTTGACGTCGTTGAGTTGACCGACATCTTTGGCCAGGTAATAGACAGGTTCAGTGGCTCTAGGCCAGGACTCACTGTTACAGTTAGAGGAAACAGAACTACGTTGCTTCGAATCAGATTTACCACTGACTCTTCTGTCACAAGACAAGGTTTCAAAGCGCAATACAGCATAACGTTTGGTGAGTAACCAATCTCAAGAATGCTAAGAGATCTAGAATTAAACAAGTAAATGAAAATACACCTTATTTTAAATGCTGAATCCATTAGCTTTGTTGTGAGCATGCAAAAACTCACTAAGATTAAGGCTGAATGTTGAATTCTCTCAACATTTGTTGATACTCAATTATATATCGCCCCGTGTGTCACTTTTTTAACATACTCATAACACACTTTTTTAACATACTATATAACACACTCAGCTATATATCGCCCCGTGTGTCACTTTTTTTTTACTTACCACATTCTGATGTCATCTGTGATCTAATAATAATAATAATCACATGGAAACGAAAGTCAAGGCTTAGTTCAAATTCCCAGCGTACTTCAATTTGGCTTCAGTGCTTACGAAGCAGTGTTTGGGCGCATGAGGTACCTTGTTTGAGAAAACCACAATGGGTACAATTAGTGCGATTTTGACAGACAGACAGACAGACAGACAGACAGCCTTTATTTAAGCACGATAATTTAAAAAGCTGTGCAGCTTGTGGGGTCGTGCGTAAATATTAAACCTAAGAATAAAATGTGTACATAATAAGTAACAAAATATAATCAACTATTTTGAGGTTTTTTTTTTCTCGTGAAAATGAACCTGTTTGTTCTTTCTTAACAAAATCTCGTTTGGTTGTTTCGCTCCTTGAAAAATCCTGGATCCGTCGCTGTAGTGCTCTTTCTTTCAACAAGTTATGAGCTGAAGCAAAATATAAACTTGAACAGTATTGACAGTGAAGACCACCCTTTAACCATGTGACCAATCAGATGTATTTTGTTTGCTTGAACCAGTGGATTCCTAACAAGTCCAAATTTTCCCAATAACTTTCCTCCAAACACCTTTTGTACCTCGACTTTTACAGTTCCTGTTGGGTTTATTATTACATTGACTTTTCTCAACTTCACATTGAAACCAAATGAACAAACTGGCTGTACGGGTTCTCTTAGAGGAGCCCGTGTTATTATCACTAATGTTGCTTCAGATTATGGCGCCCATGATATCATGCTTTGTGGTCAAAACATTCCTAGTCCAGTGAACTCATTCGGGAATTTTATCCAGGCGAGATTGCTCTAACTCAACAATGTGTTCTCAGGGTTTAAGGCATTTTACGGGGCAATCTTTTCTGGTGGTTGTAAGTAAACACGAAACTAAGAGTATTTTGCTTTGAACATGGAAGCCGGTGGCAAAAAAATTCATCGTCATCATCACTATCATTTATTATTCCATTTCATCATATTAGATCAAGGAAAAACGCGTAAACTATAAGCCGTATTGCATTGTAGGGCCGTATTTTGGTCTTGTTATTCACGCTCGCGCCTCATGCAGACGCACGTTTTCTGGATGATACAAACCCTTGGGAGGGGAGCACTTCTATAAATTTCGGACAAGTGTGTGCCGCGAAGGCTCTGAAGCCCTGACCCTATTAAGGATGAAGGACGTGTAAATGACACCCTGTTTAAAGCAAATCCCGAAATATGGGACGAACGTACTAGAAGCCAAAATAGTACAAAATGACATAATAGTGGAATAATAAAACCAAACATTATGTTCACGCATAATGTTATTTATATCGAGCCATGACAGTCACGCAATAGTCTGTAACCTGGTTTATGTCAACTATCACCCCAGGTGATAGAGGGGGCGTTCCCTCAAGAATAAAAGATATTTCTCTCGAGCAATTCGCCCTTCTTCCCTTGGCCCTCGTACCGTTGGTATCTCGGAAAGAAACCATTTTTATTATTCGATTGTTTAACATATAATGCGCACATATAGTTTGCTAATTGCTTATATTTTTCTACCTAATTCTATCTTCTTTTATCATTAGAAGTGAATCCAACTGCTTCCAGTTTGCCACCAGTAGCATCATCGTCAGTCGCAACACCCGTCACTCTTCCACCTGATGTTCAAAGGTAGGCGGAAATAACTTTGTTCTTTCATGATTTTTGTTAGCTTTTGTGTCCGTTTGATTATCTCAAGGGAAGACTTTTATTGACTGAATGACCGTAAATTAATTCTCTTATTGATTGGTTGGTCGTTCAGTCCATCGGTTGGTTGGTCGGTTTATCCTTTCATTCATATTTAATAATACATTTTTCAAAAGAATTGACAAAAAAACTGTACAAAGGAACAATCCATCGTGTGAATGTTTAATTGATTAATTGACCTACTGATTAACTGATTGACTGAGTAATTGACTGATTGATTGATTGATTGATTGATTTCTGACTTATTGACTGATTGATTCAATACATTATCTTATCATCATCATCGTTATCATCTCATCATCATCATCATCATCATCAACATCATCATCATCATCTTATCATCATCATCGTCATCATCATCATCACCATCAACATCATCATCATCATCTTATCATCATCATCATCATCTTATCATCATCATCATCATCATCACCATCAACATCATCCTCATCATCATCTTATCATCATCACCATCAACATCATCATCATCATCTTATCATCATCATCATCATCATACATCATCATCATCATCATCATCATCACCATCATTATCATCATCGCCACGATCATTCATTATTCGCCAGAACCAGAAATGTCAATATTAATTTTACAACTGATTAATCCATAGATTAACTACAATCAATTAAAATCACTTAAGGCGGGGGTCAACGTGAAGGCTGTTTTCACGTCGCTTAACACGGCCTTTCTGCCAATATCTCGGTCACGTTTCAAGCGACGCCAAATCCCTCTGCTTATTACGTTGTCCACTATTTGGCAGTTTTGTGTAAATTTTTGGGTGATTTTTAGGTGTTTTGGGAAAGAGAGATTTTTTCTCAAAGGATAGGTTAAATTGAGGAAAATATGAAATGTTGAAGATTTGATGGATTTGGAAAATTGAAATTTGAAGTGAAGAATTAGTAGACGGATACCAAACAGTCCCCTACCAACCTGGGACTCTTTTTGGAGGGGGTCTACTGTCTGGTAGTGTTTCAAACCTCTTTTAATCCTAATAATTCCCTCTTAATTATACTTCAAATTTCACTCCTATTCAGGTTTACCCCCGCCTTAATCGATACAATTTATTACTGTTTGTCTCTTTCCTTGTTACGTGCGTATGAATGTAACAACCAAATCATCAACCTTTTATTTGCAGGGCACTTGTTGATCTACTCCGATCTCTGGTGGAAATCATACAGAGGGTAATCATATTTCAATTGATATCCAATTTATCTTGCACTCGTTACTTCTTGATAGAAAGCAAGAGTTATAAATGCAATTATAGCCTTCCGAAAACACAGGATTTGAAACACTTTAATTGTTTTGTCAATTTTGAATTAGTATAAATCTACAAATATTAATCTATAACGAATAAAGGATAACTACGCTAGTTACTATTTCGGGCCCATTCTATTTTCGGTTGTAGATAGTGGGTAGCCTGTGTCTGCAAAGAAAAACTTTGTTGTCGAATCAACTCTTCAGTGAAACGAAAACGAAATAATTTCTAACTTAGTATATTAAGTTAGAAAAAACGTAGCAGCAGTCGTGCAGGAGGGGGCATCTCCTTTATTCACAGACATAAACTCCTTTTGCATAGTTTATTATAACAAACATGAATGGCCCTAGAATTGTTAATACAACATATGCACTAAACATAAGCACAGAAATTTTACTAAAACAAAATCAGTTTCCAGAATGAGGTGATCAAAAAAGGAGATGCCGTCGATTGACAACTCCAAACTGTTACAAACTTCTTAAATGTCATCTTAGCATAATTACGTGGCATACGTAACAACTAGTCTACATACAGGCACACAACTATCTTACAATAACAACGTGAAAAAATTATATATCTATCAACTTACTTATTGACCATATTTTCTCTTTTCCTTAGCTTCAAGCACTTGTCGGAGGATCATTTTCTACAGCGGAATTTGAAGAATTTCGAAGTAAGAAAACACTATGTAGACCCTCACTGCAGTTAAACAGCAAGAGTGATCAGAGTCTTATTTCTCTTAACAATATCAATTCATTTTCTGGCAAAAATAGATGAGAATAAAGACAAGTGTTAACAATTTGCCTTTCAGATATGACCTTGGTGTAACACTAAATTGCCACAAACAGCGGCAAAAGGAAAAGCATGGCAATATATCTATGATGGCCGTCATTGAAAAAAAAAGCTATTTATACCATGCAATAGAAAAAAACATCCAATCAGAAAACAGGAAAACCGTTCACCTAAATCTAACCCTTAATCCATCCTTCCTCTCATGCGCTGTGCGCTTGTCGCATTCACTGTGTTGACCGAGAAAATACAATTGACTCGTGACATCGGATATTTCGAGGTATACTATTCGAAAGCGTTGCATAGCTAGTAATTAAGAAACTATTTGTTAAGCATGAAATAGACAACTCTGATAAAGTTCGATGGTTACTTTTGCCCAGTGCACTAACGAGTAAATGTTGTCAGATGTCATGTTCATACAGTTTTCAATTTTTTTTCTGGTTAATTCGTGTAGTTACATGTAAGTAACATTAATTTTGAGAATTGTGCTTAGTTTGCTGTTTGAAGTTCGTGCAATCCATGCACAAGGAAATTACCCTGAAGAAACATAATGTGTTTTTTTTTGTTGTTGTTTCGCAGATCAAACCCTGCAGATTTTACAGCAGGCGGAGAATCAGTTGGTCAATCCCAGTTCCTCGCGGTTGAGGGACGTCCGCTTAATGAGGAGAGAGATACCAGAATTATCAAATCCACAGGATCTGGTACAAATGCTGGAAAAACATTCAGCGCCGATTGCTGGCTTGAGATGTTTACATCAAGAAAGCTGCCTTTATCAAGTTCTTAAGGAAGGGAGTCATTTTACAGGCTTAGCTGTGCCACATTTTTGTAAACGCATCGTCCCTACTTTTCCCCGCATGCTATTCGTTACGCTACTAACATATTTTAAGCAACTGCACTTAATGACTGGGCTCGCGGGAAACAGTGAGACTTGTTTCCCCAAACGCTCAATGTTTCCCGAGGCTTCGTGTTTTGTTATACCTCGTAACTCAAAACTAGAAAAAAAAAACGCGAAGAAATCGTTTGCTTTACGCCGGCTGGCTCATTAATTTGGCGTAGTTTCAAGGAGCACGAAATGATCACGTGCGAGTCGAAAATTAATCAATTTTGATCCCCAGCACGTGACACGTTTACCTCCAATAGCAAAGCGCGCGAAGTCTAAAAACAGAATGCAAATCACTGAATTCCCCGCGAGACTCAGTCGACATAAGCTTGTTCTGAGGGAAATACAGGGAATATAAGCGAAATTTTTGTTTCACAAGTGTTTTAGGAACACCGGCTTTTGCCCTTAAAGAAATCTTCAAAATCATCCAACATTCCAGTTTGTTTGTCTGAGTCTTGTCTGAGTCATGACGTCACTCGCGCGCTTCGCTATTGGAAAACGTATTTGAGTTGGGAGATATTGGAAAGTTATGTAGGTTACATTATTAGCGAGTCATCTACTAGCACTGTAATCTTAAAGATAGCATTCGATGCGACCAAGCTGGACTCCGTCCAAAATGTTCATTAAGGATTTCACTTCTTAGAAAATGTTACAAAAAGCTGATATATCGGCATGTGGAACAAAAAAAATAAACTGCAGTCGTTTTTGTGAGCGAAATATTCAAAGATAAAATGCCACTAGCAGTAAAAATAAGTCAACGATATAACCATATGAAACATTTTTTGTTTGTTTGTTGTTTGTTCCATATTTGCGTAGGTTAAGGTGACTCCGGTATGTTGTGTTAGCTTACTTGGAGTATCGTTCAAGTTAATTACGTACGAGATGCATAATGGGTATTAAAGATGAAGTCTTGAAGTAAACACGTGTTGTTCACTGAAAACTTACTTTAACTGTAATAACTCGACACAGTGCAGTAAATGAAAATTGCTGGTTCAAGCTGATCGAAAGGAAATGTTACGATGTAGGAATAAGTTGGCTTAAATCGGTTAATTGTTGGGAAACATGAGCAAAGCTGGACCCAGGCAACCTGAAAAAGGGCTCTGTCCTCGTGTACCGGTTCACAAGAGCCGCTACAAAGGACCAAACAATACACAACGGGCGCAATCCATTGAACCAAAATTTCCGGGCTGAGGTTCGAAAATTTCTTGGTGTCGAATGGATCGCGACAGGTCCGAACGGTCTCGTTCCATTCCACTCGCAAAACGAGTTTCGCGCTCATTTAGAACGAAGGATGTTGGATCACTGTTGCTCGTATTAAAGTTAGATGACGATTTCGACGGTGATATCAGTGATATTGTGTGAGCTGCTTCATCCATAGTAATTTAACCAGTACAACGGGTTATTTTGAGCAGACCTTTGCCAGATATTTGCCATATGACTTCAAACATCACGTTCGAATCGAATGACGAAAAGAACATTCCAAATTCTCTCGGGAAATAAATCGTCTTTAAGAGCCGTCAACAGCCAAAACATACGCTTTGCAAGCGAAGCAGCTACAGACCTGTGGTAACTGTACATGGATGTATGAGTGACACCGATAGATCGGCTGTTAACAATCCATAAAAGTGCAGTGATAAGTATTTTCCTCCATTTTGTACATGGAAGAAACCGAACAGCGAGGTCCTGGGATTGAGAATGGGTCGAAATGGGCAAATGGAACGGTTCATTTCGATCGGACCGGTCCAACCGAGAAAAGTGGTCCACCTCGAAAGGTGGACTGATTTTTTCGAAACTTTTCCGGTTGGACCGAACCGATCCATTCAGTTTTAGACCGAAATTTCCGGAAATTTTGGTTGAATGAATCGCACCCACGATCTTAATACATTTTAGGGGTTATTTTAAAAATTTCCGACCAGCAGCCCCGTCCTTTTGATATTGTAGTTCACTCCGTGACGAAAAAAAAAAACATTTCCAAATGTAAATTATTACAGGATTGGTAAAGTTATAAAATTATACAGAACTGAAAGAGTTCAACTACACCATTTTAAATATAACGTTTCTAATCCTTGAACTTTATTGGTTTATTGGTTTTCAACACTGTTACATGTACATTAATTAATTAATGTAAATTTAAACAAATGAAACAATTTACATATCTACAAACCCGCTTCCAGCATAGCTAATCTAGGCGGGTTGTACTAATTACAGTCATATTTATCGAGCAGTTGCATTTGAAAAAGGTGGCATCTTGTCACCAAAACATCATGTTTTAACATCACAACTGTTCATTCTAAAATATTGACGTTTTCCGTGCCAAAACGTCAAGTACAGGCAAGTTTGATGTTTTAGTAATTTGCGCTGATGAAAAAAATAGGGAATATTTTCTGCAATCTCAAAGTGCAGAATAAACCTCAATACCATGCCGGCTGCAATTTGTGCTAATATAACAAATAACTTTCCTCTATAATTTCCAGCCTCTTTTCTTTTGAAGATTAAAACACCGACTTTCAATAGTTGTTTAGTAAAGGCTCTATTTTCGTAAGCGAAATGTTTAAAATATATGCATTTTGGACTAGAAGAACTCATTTACGGTACAATTTGGTGAGACTGAATTAAAATTGCCTTTGGAAAATAAATCGAAGGAAGAGCGCACTCTTTATGACATTTAACTCTGAGGAGTAGGTAGTCTGTGGAAATGTATATCATTCCGTGTAAACTTCAAGTATGCTACCCTTGAAAAAATTGCACAAAATGAAGGCTGTGTCTTCTAAGAGACCCCGCAGCATCTATATACTATACAAGTTACGACATTGCTAGACACATTATACATTGTATGAATACAATACGAGAATACAATACGAGCAGACACTTTGCGAACAAACAGCAGGATATCCGCGCGTATTATATATTGCTGAAGCAATCGAATAAAGGATTTATTATTGCACCATTTAAGTATTTTCTAGCATTTCTGCTTCAAGTTTTCGAATTTTATCCTGCATCATTAGAAGATAATACCGATCCATAAGGTGCACGCGAACTGAGACGAAATTCAAGCAATAGGCCAAAAGTTTCTATGGTTAATCACAAGCTGATAAACC
This sequence comes from Platygyra sinensis, assembly GCA_019787425.1. NCBI lineage: Eukaryota > Metazoa > Cnidaria > Anthozoa > Scleractinia > Merulinidae > Platygyra > Platygyra sinensis. The sequence goes on along the minus strand of JAHPZR010021033.1, from coordinate 2,933 downwards.
ACACGGGATGTTGATAGATAAGACGGAAAGAATCCGTAAATCACGCGCCGCGAGTGATTTACGAATTCTTCGAGTGCTCTACCAACATCCCAAGCGGTTTTTCAGCCTATACAACATAAAAAGTTGTAGTCCTTTGCTATTATATGATAATTCAGAAGACGCGCAATTTTTCCATGAGCTTACCGGCACAATAAACTATAGCTTATTGACCATTCAGAGCGCGCGCATTGATTAATTTGGTTATTATACTTTAAGCGGAATAAAATACAACCACCTCTAATTAAAGACAAGTTTAAAGAGAAACATTGTTTCTAGAAACTTGCTTCTCAAACTAGTTTGATTTCATTTAAAAAAATGAATTATCCAACCAAGCAAACTCAATGACTTTAAATGTTGATTGAACTGAACAAGATAATCGATGCAATAAATGTAC
>JAHPZR010021032.1:0-41402 GCA_019787425.1 Platygyra sinensis | reverse complement strand
TTCGTTTTGGTTCCTGAATTAGTGGAATCACATACCTTTTCATACTGAATTGCGCATTGTTCGCGTTGTCGATCGATCGAGAATTCAGGTTTGATGTTGCGTTGGTCAATTTCAACTGTTAGAAAGGCCTCAAATTCAAAGAGAGTTAACTAAATATTGGCGTTGTTTACAGCCGTGGAATTTGGCATGATGAAACTTTAACAATCCTAGAACCAGCAAAAAATATAAACAGCTCGATGAAAAATACGCAGATACTAGAAAATTACTATACTCTTTACTAACCTTGGTATATGACCACAAAATCGCGTCTACATCGTCGCATAAAACCAAAAAAACTCAAAGATTAGAATACAGTTTGCGTTCTCTCACTTCCAAAATGCTGTTGTCACGAAGCTCTCTAGAACCTCTAATTTCATTGGATCTTGTTGACACGAAGCTCTATTGTTTAGGGCTAGGGTCCATTGTTACCATTGTTTGTATATAATTTTCTCAACCAATCCTGTGAGACGTTCCGAAGAGCTTCGTGGCGGCCCCCAAAATGGCCGTGTATTCTCCCTCCCAACGTTTCGTCGAAAAACCCGGATAATACCGGATAGGTTCTATCTTCTTTTCCTGCATAAAAGGTCCGCCATTTTCCCTGCTGACAATAGCTTCATGACGTCATGCCCGTCCTAATATATCGGGATAATCCGGACTGGTCAAGTTGATCGAAAAGAAATGTTACAACATAGGAATATGTTGGCGTTCATTCTGAGTTTAAATCAGTAATTGTTGGGACATCTGAGCAAAGCTGGGCCCAGGCAAAATGAAAAATACAATACGGTCAATTAGAATACAAGAAAGCCGTTATATAATTATTTCACGGTATCACATCCAACCTTCCCATCATGCAGCGCGCGTATATCACATTGGTAGTGTTGTCCACGGTATTTTCCATGGCATGATATAACATAGATTCTTCTACATAAATTTTAAATCCCCAGAAAATAACATTCAGTATGCCAATGTTAAGTAACAATTTTAAGGTAAGCCAAAACTCGTCTTGAACATAAATACTGAATTTGCCAAAATATGCTAAATATTGCATGTACTTTAAAACTGATGAACGGCTAATTAATAGCGCTAGGAAAAATATCTTCGGATTCTCCTATTCTTGAATTTATTTGAATTCATTACGTCTCTGTGCTGTTCGGCGTGTTTACTTCAACAGGTACTAAAATGTAATTTATACTTACTTTTCCTTTCTATCGATGTTTTCAGTTTCCATCGTTAACACAAAATATATCCTTCAACAACAAAGTAAAAGAAACCTAAACTTTAATTCCATTTCATTTACAATTTACGTGCTTGTTTTAAGCTTAATTTTTGTTAACCAATTGCCTATTAAGCTTACAGTTTTGTCCCGGCACCGCTTCAGTATTCTGACTTTTTCTGCACAGAGAACAACGAATTTGTTGAGAATTTAAAAACTCGAACGAGTTGTTAAGTAAATGGAGGATTGAAAATTATCAAAAGTGAAGATTGAATTCATAAAGTGTTGTTCTCCTACCTTTTTCCCTCAAAAAAAGAGCGGAAACCTTCGCGGTCTCGTTGGGACGTCAAATGGTCCAGTTTTCCGTCGCGAACGCGACTTGACCTTGGCCTGGCGACGTCAATCTGAGCACCGGAAGTCGGGTACAGACTATTCCGCGCCCTCTCGCGTTCTCAAATGCCGTTCCCGTTCTGTTGCTAAATCTCTCTATTGTTATATATTGCAACCTGCAGTGTCCCAGGATGAAGGCAGAAAATAAAGCCTGGGTCTGATTGGCTAATCTTTAGTTTTCGTTGCTTAACACAGTGTGATGGATTTGTGCTCTCCCTTGGCAATGATGCCTTGTTACGACATTACAAGTGAAGGCAACGCGAAAAACACTCACCTGGTACTAACCGAGCGCGACGGGGGCTATTGTGGAATATTGGCCCTAGGACGTGACGGTATTAACCCAAGGGCCAGTAATCCTCAATGCAACTCGAGCAAGCTAACTTAATAAGTTGTATATTATATCATGGGTACAATACAAAAATACGGGCTTATTAAATGGTCCGTATGGCAAAATCTTGATAAAGAAAGAACCAATCACAACACTTTTCCTCAAGACTACCTTGCCGTATAATAAGACAGCGTATTACGCGGTTTGACCGGCTTAGAACAGAGGGAAAACGAGTTGATATGTAAGCTCCGAAGACAAGAATTATACCGGGCGACAAAAGAATGTTGGAAGTACTGGCGGAGGAGTGAGTCAGTCACAATACATCAACGAACAAAAAAGTTCCTGAACGTCCCGAGTTACAAGCAAAAACGAAAAAAGGGGTGAGGTCTTTGCGCGAAAATCTCAAATCGAGAGTGACCATGCATGTTGTATTGACCGAGCGATAGCGAGGTCATGATATGGTAAGATCGAAGTTTGTGATTTTCCGGAAAAGACCGAACGTTCGAGGTTATGCATTATTTATTACGAGGCTTTTTGTTCTGTCTTTGCAGGCCCGTGATCCGGCGGCCAGTAGGCATTACGTTAAAATAATTCCCCAAAGTTAGGCAATCAGAGCGCAAGTTAACGTGCTAGATCGGCTACAAACACAAGGGATACAATGATACGCGTAGATCAATATTTTGCTCCCTGTGCGCATTTCTCTTCTCCATATTAGGATCTAAAACAACACGGGATCGTAGAAGGTCTATGTATATGTTTGTGAGTCTTCCTTGAAAAAGTCCAGCGCGCCTGAAATTTGAATTAGCGAATCAGGATTTTGCAAGTGGTGAAAACTCTACTGCCCTGACGTAAATGCTTGGTTATTGAAGTCGGTCTCCTATTCTTACTGGAGACGGCATTAAATAGTCACCAAAAAAAGTATTTTTTGACCCCAAAAGCCAGATCAGATTGCGAAGAGTGAAAAATATGAAACATTTCAAGTTTTGTGTCTTCAATCTTTTAATTTGGAGCCAAATCAATGATGGGTCGCCAATGCTCAGCAACTCGCTCTTCGATCGCTGTCACCAGGTAGAATAATAGTTGTGTCATTTTGGACATTTTGACCAAACCTACCTTTCCACGTCAAGTTACGTTAAACCAGAATTCTAGAGTTGAGTATGAGAAAAAGCCAAAGCAACGTAGTATTGTGTTTACTTTATTTTTGTTTTCTGTGAAGAAAAATACTATTTTCCTGTGGTTTCGGCAGGAGAGCTAAGGTTTGACTGCCGATCGTACTGCGAGCGCAGCCATCTTATGCAAGGCTCTTTTTAGTCCCAATATAATGCACTGTAACCGTGAATTCGCCATTAGCCAATCACACGTCTTGTCCACTGACCTGACTTCTGGATATAAAATCACCTGATGTCGTCCGATTACTTTTGGCGAATTTGGATCTAGTGTTCGCTAGTACTTGTCAGGTCAGATTACACGGTGTAGTCTGACCTGGCTCCTTCATGCCACAACAATAGCCCGTCTCGACCAAACTCGATGATATTCTTTCAAAGCGTACCACGAAGGACCAATATTAATGAGCCGATATCTAGCTTCATAGTTGAACGTACAGTAGTAATACCTAAGATTAGTATTGAATCGTCGATTTAAAATGGAAATCGTTGTGACTTCGAATTCGTTCCAAGGAAACAAAACTGGCAACTTGTATACTTAAAACTTGTGGGCAACCTGCTTGCAAATTACAAGATTAAAAAATCTTACACATGCTTCAGCTTCAATATCTATTTATCCTCGAGATTTAGTCAGCTATTCCTTGGGATATTTTGCGTCGGTAAGCAAATTTAGTGAAGTCACGTACTTAAAAAGTTCTTCCAATACGAAATGAAATACCAGACATTAATATGAATTAGAAGTTCCGCAGGTCATTGTCATAAAATGCTAATATGTAACTTTGCACACAAATTCTGAGTAAAACACACTTCAAAAACTCGACGTAGTGTCATTAATCTTCTTGATTTTGTCACGTTATTGAAGGCTTTTCCGCTGAATTGCATCTCGGGAATTTTGCATGCCTTTGATTTTTTCCTGTTTCAAATATTATTGAGGCCATATTGGGAGCTTATTAATAATATGTCTTTGGCACGAATCAGTGCACGTTTTTCATATTGGAGAAAACTTTGAAATGGTGACAAGACCTCAAAGGTTTACTTCATCTATACCTTGCACCTCACTTGACTCTTAAAGTCCGAGAGTGACCAAAACTTAAATTCAGGTTGTTGAATGTTAGTTACACGTAGACTGAATGAAACTCAACTAGCCCGGTGGTCAAGCACGAGTTTATTTTCTGTTTCAATTCCGATTTCAAATGTCCCAACGTGAAAAGTCAGTTCTCCAGACACAACAAAACACAAAACATGATAAAGCATTGCTAAGTAATCACTGAACCTGAGAACTATGCAGTGTCATCACGTCCAAGATACGCAGTGTTTTCACGTGACGTCATGGCAGCCATATTGGTTTCCCAAGACAATGAAACGGTGGCCATCTTGTTGAGCTTTTTCCCCTCTGTAAAAACATTCTTTTGTTGCAATAAATGTTCATGGCTCCTGGCCATGTGGGTAAAAGCACTCTGTACCATAAATGCGCTCTGTCAGAATGTTTGTGCAAATTTCCACTCACAAACTGTCTCCTGGGAAAAAACGCTTGTCTCATTATTTTCCACAGATGTTTCAGTTCATTTAATTGCGCATTTCAGATACGCTTTAAAAAATCTAAAATAAAATAAACTTTCTGAACAAGACAATAGGGAATGACACACAGAATAAAATACGTTGTAAGTCTTCAAATAGACACCAAACGTCTGTCAATGAATTGTTAATTAGAACAAAATTGTACGGCAAGGGGCTATACCGGGGTTATACATAGTAACAAATATATTACAAGGCAACATTCCTCAGGGGTATAGAGTTATTTCCCCAAAGGCTTTTCCGATGGGCTTATTTTTGAAGGGAGGATAAGCTTATTACTGGACAGTAGGGTATTGTCAGAAGAGGTAACAAAAATATTTTCCCTTTAACGATTTGGAAGGAATATTGAGATTTTTATGTAGGAACAAAATCGTGCAGCTGCCGCATAACAATATAAATGTCACAAGTCTTTGAAAATACTACAACGACGTTAATTGCCCAACTAACTCTATCGACAGATGGCTTGTCGTCGAAAGAGGTTATATCTAAGCCACGAGGCTTGTACTCTTTTAACCTGCTACACTTCAATAAATTTGTGATCTACTTGAATTCGTATGCAATCAGGAAATATGATCTTTGTTTTTAGTTCTCGATTCCGTTACCTGGGACACGAACAGGCTTATATACGTCAACATCAAGAAAGACAAAAAGTAATGTGGCTTTGTACACTTCCAATTAATTCCTCTTTAAAAGATACTCTATAAAATGTGGTGTCATCAAGTGCGGTATCGATGACCCTTTCTAGTGTAAAATTACTGAACCAGGAATTTTCCGTTTAATGATCAAATGACGCTTGTGGTTATTATGTTGCTGTAAAAATACTACATATTGGCCATCTAAACTCTCTCAAAATGACAGTAACAGTCGTGAAATAAGTGCTAGTTTTTTTCAGATGGATATTGAAAGTCCGTTCACAAACTGTAAAGCCATCACACTGTAGTAGAAAACTCTTGATTGGGTATAAATATGGTGTACGTGAGTGGAAGGGAATTTTGACAAAAAGTATTTAATCCAAATAAATACCTGTCGGTGAATACATCACGGACGTCACCGTTAAGAAAACGAAATGAAGCGTTTATTTTCCGCAATATTTGTTTAAGAGCGCATATTATTATTAATTTTGAACCATTTACGACTATCGTCTGCATAGTACAACAGGTTTCTGATCTCGACAACTTGCTAAATTCCACAGATAATGTTGAAGGTAAAGTTTTTAGCTGTTGTGTTTTTGCTGCTAATCTTTGTCCTAGAAGCGGAATCTCGGGGACGTAGTGGAAGAAGTCGACGCCGCACTCCGCCCTGCCGCCCGCGTGCTTGTCAAGTCAGCTCCTGGTCAGAATGGAGTCCTTGTACTCATCAATGTGGGACAATTGGAAAACAGAAAAGGACGAGAACAAGAACAGTGCCTGAGACTTGTGGAGGATCATGTCGGTTCGCCTTAATACAGATCCGCTGGTGTAAAAGAGTCAACTGTCAGAATTCGGGAACACCCACAGGTAAAGGTCATTCTTGTCAACCGGGATATAAGGTAATGTGTTATGAAATTGATACCTTGAGAGCAAATGATACTCTCACGAGCAAATTAAACACAAATTTGGAGCATTATACATGCAAAATCGATGACGAATTAGACTAGGGTACATCTTTGTTGTGACAAATCTTCCAAAAATTCTCAGTCACGGCATTTCGAGTCATTTTTTCCCAGGTGCAACGTTACGTCCGAAGAAACGTGAAAATAATAGTTTACTAAGATAGAAAAACACCGAATAGATGACAATGAACCATAAAGGAACAAGGATGGTTAAGGGTGACGAAGATTAACACGGATTGCAAAAAAAAAAAATTGGATCAAAGTTTTACATGTACAAGACTCGCCCAAGATGCCGTCACAAAAATAGAATAAAAATTTGTGAAATTATGGGATTTGGCACCATTTGTGAATAGAGCGTCCTTGAAAAGGGTCCTTGCCAAATACTACCTCTTAATTGTAATTCCCAGCTGAAATATAAAGGATGAAAGTTATAATGAGTCTCTCTAATTTTGAGTCGGTTCCAAACTGAAGGAACCGGAACAAATTTTGAAGGGTTTGTATGGGATGCTATCAAACTTTGATCCCTTATATCTCCATCGGGAATTACAATTTAGAGCTTATTTTCAGAAGGAGGACATCTTTTAGGATTCTCTTTAAGCTTATGATCAATAGCAATGAGAGCCATCTGCCCGTTTTAGCTATAGAATGGTCTTATAACTAACAAGGACGCAAAAGGCTGCTGCAATTTCTTTGACAACCAATGTAGTAAGGCATGGCAAGTATCCAAATAGAAAAAGTGAAAAAAAAAATGGACAAATTACCAAAAGTAGGAACATGACTTATATTATTACCTAAATATCCGCCGGCAGCTTTGTGTGCGGACAGAACCACATTTTTCCTGAGGAAGGTGAAATTTTAATTGGTCTATTAAAATTCGATGTTCTGTGGTTCTCACTTAAAACTTCGTTATGAGGATGCATACTATTTCATTTTCGCCAACAACTTCATGGTAGGACACATACAGTCGCCATCCCCTTCACGCCTTAAATGTTAACCGCAAGCAAATATAGCCGCTAAATATAGCCGCTAAATGCTAACCGCAAGCAAACGGTAGGGAGACTATATGGTTGGCCTACCATGAATTATAAGCCCTTTCAGTCTGAAGTGACATCCTAAAAATAAGTGTGTCGAGCAGTGAATTGACGTGGACAGTTATTTCCCATGTTATGACGTCATCGCTCGTAAAACGAACCTGCTACAGTCATCATTTTCTGAATCACTTAACCTTCGTTCAGTGTCAAAAGCCTTCGTAAACTGATCGTTAATCTGCGGAAATTCGACGAGAACTTCTTTGGTATACAATAAAAATCCAGTCGTAGGCAAAAAAAAGAAAGAAAAGCAAAATGGCCGACTTCAATCTTCGAGGTGTTCGTACCCAGGCTCTCGATTTATCGGGCAAAAATGTACGCCTTTCTAGCCCCCCCTCGTGAAAGAGCCTTCGTGAAGACGACTGAACACTCTTGGACAAAAACAATACTTAGCAGAGGAGGTGGGAGAAAATTGTTTAATCCAGCTTTAACTCAATAAATTGATTAGAATGGAGTGGGTGAGTGAGTGAGCACTATCCGACTGCCTCCTAAGCTCATGGATGTTATATGACATGATCCATGAGCAAAAAAAACGAAACCACTTTGACCGCTGTGATGACGCACATCGTTGTCGATAAGAGTACAGACAACGCTAAACCACAAACTACCGCGTTCAGTCTGGCAATGTGTCATTATAAAGACAAGGATCGTTAACCAGGAAATCAGCCTAACCATATGATCAAAAGATCAACTGTTTTTTCTGTAATAAAATGTAGCTGGTCCCTTCGAAAATTTACTTTGGGTAGCCTACGAATAATCTTCGGGAAATTCTCGTATAATGCTCTGAAACTTAACGATTCTTTGTTTAACTCTCCATCCAGTTACCGCGACGTCCTCGCTCCAGCCCAGAACTTCTTCTTCCGCTGCTAATGTCAGAACAACGCCTGTCACTACACAACTACTCTTCACTGGTAAGCTAACTGGTTTCGTTGAACGTTAAAGCACCTTCATTATTTATCAGTAAAGAGTAACACCATGGTGAAAAAAGAGAGCAAAGCTCCAGCGATATCGTAATGTTAGTTATAAGTATGTGTTAAGTTCAGTTATAAAGCAAGGAGGTAGCAAGGCCGAGTGCTTAGGATGCCGCACTTGAAATCCTGAGCTTGGGTTTCTTTGCTTCTATGATTACCATTCAACCAGTGAAGTGGAACCGCAAGGACGCTTTTCAAGACACAATTTCAGAGGGTTTCGTTCTGGCATAATATCAATTCCAGCCGTTGAAGGTTCATTAGAGCAGTTTTCAATCGAGTGCCGAAAAGTCATTGGTTTTGCTTTTGCTACGCTACATGATTGGCTTAAAAAGCTCATGCCACTTTTTCAACCAATCAGATGTACAGAAACCAATCGTGAATAGCTCGCACGCGTCTTCCCGCGCTTTGGGTCAGTCGCATGTAACTGCTTCGTGTTTTGATTGGTTCACTGTACTGCCTGTGTCTTTTGTGATTGGCTAGAGTGATGACTTTGGTTTTAGTTTTACGACACTCAATTGAAAACCGCTCTAATTAATGCTGATCAAACACAAATTGTGCAACATCTTTTGACAAATTTGCTACCAACGGTACTAGTACACTGTGGAATACGAAAAATCCCCCAAAACACAATATTCTCAATTTTCGGCCAGAGATTGTTTTCGTATTGCCACTGGACGTGCAATGTTTATTATAATAGGGAGCTTTAGATTGGACTACGAGTACGAGTTTCAGTACGAGTACGACTTTCGAATTTCAAACCAGTGACATTTCCAGAGCCCTCCTTCTTCATGTTGGTTTTAGGTAGAGAGAGTAGCTCATGGGATGAAATGGGTATGTGTTGTGATAATGTGAAGCCTGAAAACTAGAATTAAAAAGTCGTACTCGTAGTCAATCTCGTACTCGTAGTCCAATCTAAAGCTCCCTAATAGCAAAGCGCGCGAGTGACGTCATGACTCGGACAAACAAAACGGAATTTTGAAAGATTTGACATTTTTCAAGCGCAAGCAGGTTTTACTAAAACCGTGAATTTTTCAAACCAAAATGTGGCGTTCTATTTCCTTTTATTTCTCTCAGAACATGCTTAGAAAAAAAGACGTAATCCGCCTGCCTCTTGCTAAGACAACAAAATTTCGATCAAACATATTTTGAGTAAAATGCCGCCAAGTCCTGGAACACTCTTCCTCGTAACTTACGCCATGATCAGCCTGCCAGTAGTTTTAAGCTGAAACTTAAAAAAATATCTAAATCATCTCAGTTAATTTTCACCTTTATGCACCCTTTGAATGATTTCTTTTGTTTTGTTTTCATTTTTATATTTTATTATTTATTCATGTTATTTTTTAGAGATCTCCGTTTAAGCCAGCTATCCTGAACTGGAATTTCTGTATACAGAATGTATATAAATAAAATGAATAACATAAATAAATTATGTTGTCTGACTCTTGCGGGGTCTCAATAATTTGTATTCTATAGCTATTTTTAGAATTTGCGCGCTTCGTTATTGTAATTCGCTAGTGAAATTGATTTTTCGCGCAGAGAAGACTATCAATGACACGTTCCTTCCTTGTTTTGCGACAAATGCAGTCTTATAATGAAGCTATGACCTCCACATCTAAAGCTTTACAATCGCTGAGAAACGAACTATTATCTTCACTCTTCAGTAGTCATTTCAGAGCTATCCTAGAACTATGTAATTCATATCGAGTCAATCATACTGCCTGGTGAGTTTTGCTTGGTAGATTTATAAAACAACGTTTTGGTCAATACGATGATATTCTACTGAAGTACTTTAGAATTCCCACTGGTGTGAAAAGCAAGTCAGTTTCGCGATCGACCGTCGTGGGTTGACCATGAGCCAGTCTAAGTATTTTTTATGTTTCTTTTGTTTTAATTTGTTTTGTTTTTGCTTCGTAGAATCGCAATCTGCAGATGTATTTACAGCTATACCTCCAAACCCATTCACCGTTGTGGAAGGCAGCAACATCTCTCTTGAATGGGGCTACGATCTTGGAGGTAGATCGTTCAGGCGTATTGAATTTAGAGAGATTACTTCATCTGCCGCAGTCCTGATTTTAGAGGTGGACAGAGTAGTCCAGACACCAGTTTTTTTAAACAGCGACTACATTGGTCGATTACAAGTCAATGTAACAGCTACACAAACATCGATTACGATTCTTGGAGCGAACAGTACAGTCGACAGTAACGATTACCAGTTTCTCATTGTTTCACTCGGCAGTCCACTAATTTTCAATGTAGTGACGATATCAGTACAGGGTAAGTACAAATCACGCTCAGTTTAGTGTTTAGTGCTACAAGCAGTAACGAAAGTTTCAAACAAGACTTTAGAGACATATTTCCTTTTTTTACTTGAAGGATTAAACATCACCTTTAATACAACTAAGGCTTTGTAGTATACAGTCAGTGTATATATTGTAGTTATTGGTCAGTCAGTCATAGCTATATATTTAACAATTATATAATAACCTAAGTTATTCTCGCATTTTGATTGGTTCTCGTCTATGATCTATTAAAGGACAGACGCATGATTGACGTTATCCTTACGAAGTTTTTCTCTCTGTGTTTTAAAATAGCGGAAAGATTTGAGAATTTAGATAATAGTTTACGTAACTGGGCGAAAGAAAAGATCTAAAAAAATCTTGTCGATGCTTTGGACAATACTAGAATTAGAAGCAGGAAGAAGAAAAAAAGTCGCTTCTTTTGTAGGAAACGACTCAGAAAAAAGTCTCAGTCTGCAGTCAAGCGAGGTTAAATCAAAAACAAAATTGGTCTCCAAATTAAGCTTAACTGTACGGAAACAGAACAATGTTTTGTCTCGAATATAATAAGCCCGATAAACAAAATGTTTATAACATAATGTTTTATAACATTAATTTATTTAAACAATTCTCTCAGTCTGAAAATAGTCTTAGACACAGATTTATGTCAGGAATAATATAGTCAAAATATCGCTATTTAAAATCGGTTAACTTAAACATATAACCTTGCTTTCCGACGTGTATTTTCCAGTCCATTTCAGGGCAGAGCAGCGAACAAGTATAACTCACTACAGCTCACAGCCAACTGCATTGCAGCTATAAGGTGTCTCCGATACTATATCGAAGTGATTTAAGAATCTCCAACAATAGAGGACACAAATTCCACCGTCGCTAATCCTCCTTTCATTTAAAACTCGAACTTGATTGAATGGCCTCCAGTGTTGACCGCAACTGCAAGTCTTCCGAGCGTATGTTTTCAACTCCTCCAATATTCAAGGCAACGTCCAAGCTTTTCAGTCCACAGGGATGCTCTGATGACAAAAACTGCCTCTAGTCAAGTTTGGCAGTGTCGTGATTTTCCTCGACCAATCACAATTCTTTGCTACGCATAGCAACCAATGAGATTGCTTCACATATGGGGTTCTTTAGACACTAATAGGGTACTCGAAAGCCAGCCTTTTCCCCCTTTGGTAAACACGAAAAATGCCATTTGACGTCTCGGTAATCGGTTGTCTATACGACATAAAATATTAAAGTGTAAATATGACCATATCTTTCTTTTCTTCAGTCCCGGTGGTATCAACAGTCGCGCCCAAGCCCATTTCATCCCGTGTTGTTGTAACATCAACGCCAGTGACTACACAGCCGCCTTTTATCGGTAAACGAACTAGCTGTCAATATTTAACTATTCACCAATTCCCACATTAGCTAGATAACTTCTTATCGAGATAATCACCAGGCTGTCACGCCTATGGCCTCGTACCCAACATCAAGGCATAACACTTCATAGAAATGACATAAGTGTTTGTTGCCTTTCACAATTTGATCTAGTTTTCCCTCTCTGATAATATGTATATCAAACGGTTAGAAACAGTCGTTTTCAACTGAGCGAGCGTCTAATCTTATTCTCATAAATACATATTAGGATCATAATAGAGCGAGTAAACATTACTTCCGCAGATCATAGATACTTACGATCGTGGCACTTTGAGATTGAGAAACTTTTTATTTATTATGCTCTTATTAACATGCATAATAAACGTACTTAGACGACTTTTCTATTTAACAATTAGACTACGAGCCCGAGTTTTCTACGAGCAGATAGTCAACGAAGTGCAGCCGAGTTGACCATCGCTCGTAGAAAACGAGGGCGAGTAGTCTAATTGTTTTAGTATAAATTTACCGTAGTCTCATTGCATAAAAAAAGTCAAGTATCGCGTAGAAAAGAACTGTTTTATTATGTTACATCAGGTTCAAATGTGACGCGCGTGTGCACTGATGCGTAACTGTTGACTATCAGCAGATAGTCGACAGTAATATAGCCAATCAAATTCACGAATTCACAATAGACTACGGTAAATTTATACTAATGACTGATAAATCGCAGTACAGAGAAAGTAAGTCATTTTATAAATGTCACTTTGTTTTCTCTCAGCATGTGGAGGAACGTTAAGTGGATCATCAGGATCATTTGCCTCTCCTGGATATCCTGGGTTTTACTTCAACAACTTGAACTGTTTATGGACCTTGTTTATTCCAGCTAATGGAGTTCTCAGGCTTCGATTTATTGTGTTCGAAACACAGTCGTGGTAAACACTCGTTACAATTACCGTTATGTTATTTACAGTGAAAATGTCACTGTAAAAAGAGGAAAGTTAAAATCAATAGTGACTGGGAATTTTGACATATCACACTAATATTGTATTGTTTTTTTTTTTAATTTTCAGTTTTGCTTTGTATATATGTTACGTTATTATATTAAGCATTGCGAATCAGGAGTTTTAATTGCTTCTTTCGACTTTGAAAATATTCATTGTACGAAGCTATACCTAATATACATTTTTTTTCCTTTAAAGCTGTGACTTCATCGAGTTGAGCGACATCTTTGGCCAGAGAATAGACAGCCTCAATGGCTCTAGGTCGGGATTCACTGTTACAGTTAGAGGAGACAGAACTACGTTGCTGAGAATCAGATTTACCACCGACTCTTCTGTCACGAGACAAGGTTTCAAGGCGCAATACAGCATAACGTTTGGTGAGTAACAATCTCACAATTCGAAGAGAGCCAAAGAACGAAATGAAAATACTAATTATATTTAAAGCTTGATACGAACTGTATCGTGACGTGAAGTTTTATATATTTACGCACAGACATGACTTGATTTCCTGCGAACATTGATAGCTGCCAAAGATCAGCATCAAAATACTTTAGAAACGATGTCTTATAAAACATCCCCACACAGTTAATTGCAGTGTAATTTGGTTGGTGTAAGGTTTTTCCTTGTCTGACATATTAAGTACTAATATGGCCATATATTTCTTACCCTCAGCATCAGTGGCATCAACCATCGCGCCCACGCCTATTTCATCTAGCGTTAATGTAACATCAACATCTACAATACAAGTGAATACACAGCCGCCTTTTATCGGTAAGCGAACTTTTGTTGACTATGATATATTCATTATTTAACTCATCAGGATAGCCTAAGTTCTTAAATCAAGAACATCGCAGGGCTGTCACGCCCATGACCTCGTATCCACCATATCATCAATGCAGAACACGTGCTAGAAATGATATCAGGCTTTGTTCCTATTCATAATCTGATCTACTTTTTCTCTCTCATAACATGTAATTTGAATGAATAAGCTCAAATCATTATTGACCTTGTAACGGTGACCCATATGAAAGTCAGAGAGGCGTTTTCAACTGAGCTTGCATCAAATCTTACTCTTATAATGTGTATCAAGCCCGCTGGTTTGATGTCTTCTACAGTTCATAAATACTTATGGTTCGCAGTATAAGGGTTGAGACAAAAAGTTGTTCCTAATATGACTTCATGAACTTGTTCAATAATCGTGTTTATGAACACAGGTTTCTCTATCGACTGATAAATCACAGCCGGTGAAGAGAAAGCAAGTCATTTTATAAATGTCACTTTGTTTTCTCTCAGCATGTGGTGGAACGTTAAGTGGATCATCAGGATCATTTGCCTCTCCTGGATATCCTGGGTTTTACTCCAACAACTTGAACTGTTTATGGAGTTTGGCTATCCCCGTTAATGGCATTCTCACGCTTCAGTTTATTGTGTTCGACACAGAGTCATTGTAAGCCCTGGTTATAATTCTTCTATTATAGCTAATAAACAAAGAAGACATGCTTGCAGGGTTAAGGTGTGTGCGTGGTCCCAAAGTCGAAATATTCGTCGAAATGTTTCGTGTAAAATTATAGAGCCTAGTGGATCTCCTTAGTCCTCCAATATGGCGGCCGGAAAAAAAGTGTAAACATCTGGAACTTACTTGGGGTATCTAGTCGACTGATAATCTGAATCGAACCAAAATACATTTACACAAGCACTTTTCGTAATATTTTAAGTCCCAAAATATCTCGGTGAAAATAACGTTATAAGTCTACATTTTCCGACAGTGATTTTAACTTACTGTCACGCACCACCATAACTCCGAATTCGAAATTTTCTGGTTTCCAAACGAAGGACACTCTAGCTGAAAAGTGTAAACAGATATCAATTTGGCACTTCTAACGCCCGATGAGGATAAAACCTCTGAGTGATTCTGTTTTCTTTCATTTGAGAATTTAATTACGTGGGTGGTGTTTCTTAATTAACTGCCATAAAACCAAAACCAAGTAATCATGTACTCCTTCCAATCACAAAGGACATAGACAATACAGTAAGCCAATTAAATCTCGTAGAAAATGTCTGTAGCTGACGCGACACACGTGAAAAGTATGCAAACGAGTCACGATTGCTGGTTTAGTTATTACTGATTAGCGAGGTACGCAAAACCAATTAATAATACGAAGTTTATGCTTGTATGCAATTTTTATGCAGCTTTGACGTCGTTGAGTTGACCGACATCTTTGGCCAGGTAATAGACAAATTCAGTGGCTCTAGGCCAGGACTCACTGTTACAGTTAGAGGGAACAGAACTACGTTGCTTCGAATCAGATTTACCACTGACTCTTCTGTCACAAGACAAGGTTTCAAAGCGCAATACAGCATAACGTTTGGTGAGTAACCAATCTCAAGAATGCTAAGAGATCTAGAATTAAACAAGTAAATGAAAATACACCTTATTTTAAATGCTGAATCCATTAGCTATGTTTTGAGCATGCAAAAACTCACTAAGATTAAGGGAACTCTAACTGCTGAATTCTCTCAACATTTGTTGATACTCAATTATATATCGCCCCGTGTGTCACTTTTTTTAACATACTCAAAACGCACTTTTTTTAACATACTATATAACACACTCAGCTATATATCGCCTCGTGTGTCACTTTTGTTTCCTTACCACATTCTGATGTCATCTGTGATCTAACAATAATAATAATCACATGGAATATGTTTGTGTTTGGTTATATATGTATGCAGGGACATGCCTTGATTCCCTGTTAACTTTAATAACTGCCTAAGGTCAGTGTCCAAAACTGTTCTTTGGACCTGATCATGAAATATGTTTAGATCTGATGCCTTTTAAAACACTTCTATTAATACAAGTAATTGCAGTTTGGGTGGTGTAAGGTTTTTCTTTTTCTGTCATATAAAGTGCAAATATATGGCCATATTTTCCTACCTTTAGCCTCAGTGGCATCAACCATCGCGCCCACACCCCTTTCATCCGCCGTTGTTGTAACATCAACGTCCACAATACAAGTGACTACACAGCCGCCCTTTATCGGTAAACTAAATTGTGTTGAGTATAAAAATATATATTTTATTACTTACCATATCAGGAAAGCCCGAAAGGATCTCCAAGCTGCCACGGCTATTGTCTGGTACCCAACATCAGGGCATAATACTTGATAAAATGAGAAAAGGCTTTGTTTCCATTCATAATCTGATTCAATTCATCGCCCTTGTAGCATGGTATTTCAATGAATAAGCTCAAATTTTTAATGGACTGATAGCGGTAACAATATCAAAGTTATATAGAGGCGTTTCCAACAAGTTAGTATGAAATCTTACTCTCATAAAATTATGCATATTAAGGGCACAGTAGTAACGCTAGGAAGGAAACACCTCTACAGGTAATAAATGCTTTCGACTGTGACAGTTACGATTTAGGCAATATTTGTTTCAAATATGTCTGTTAAATCGTAATGTAGAGAAAGTCGTCATTTTATAACTGTCACCTTGTTTTCTCTCAGCATGTGGTGGAACGTTAAGTGGATCATCAGGATCATTTGCCTCTCCTGGATATCCTGGGTTTTACTCCAACAACTTGGACTGTCTATGGAGTTTGGCTATCCCCGCTAATGGCATTCTCACGCTTCAGTTTATTGTGTTCGACACAGAGTCATTGTAACCCCTGGTTATAATTCTTCTATTATAGCTGATACATAAAGAAGACATGCTTGCAGGGTTAAGGTGTGTGCGTGGTCCCAAAGTCGAAATATTCGTCGAAATGTTTCGTGCAAAATTATAGAACCTAGTGGATCTCCTTAGTCCTCCAATATGGCGGCCGGAAAAAAGTGTAAACATCTGGAACTTACTGGGGGTATCTAGTCGACTGATAATCTGAATCGAACCAAAATACATTTACACAAGCACTTTTCATAATACTTTAACTCCCAAAATATCTCGGTGAAAATAACGATATAAGTCTACATTTCCCGACAGCGATTTTAACTTAATGTCACGCACCACCATAACTCCGAATTCGAAATTTTCTGGTTTCCAAACGAAGGACACTCTAGCTGAAAAGTGTAAACAGATATCAATTTGGCACTTCTAACGCCCGATGAGGATAAACCTCTGAGTGACTCTGTTTTCTTTCATTTGAGAATTTAATTACGTGGGTGGTGTTTCTTAATTAACTGCCATAAAACCAAAACCAAGTAATCATGTACTCCTTCCAATCACACGGGACATAGACATTACAGTAATTAAGCCAATTAAATCTCGTAGAAAATGTCTGTAGCTGACGCGACACACGTGAAAAGTGTGCAAAGGAGTCACGATTGCTGGTTTAGTTATTACTGAATAGCGAGGTACGCAAAACCAATTAATAATACGAAGTTTATATTTGTATGCAATTTTTATGCAGCTTTGACTTCGTTGAGTTGACCGACATCTTTGGCCAGGTAATAGACAGGTTCAGTGGCTCTAGGCCAGGACTCACTGTTACAGTTAGAGGAAACAGAACTACGTTGCTTCGAATCAGATTTACCACTGACTCTTCTGTCACAAGACAAGGTTTCAAAGCGCAATACAGCATAACGTTTGGTGAGTAACCAATCTCAAGAATGCTAAGAAATCTAGAATTAAACAAGTAAATGAAAATACACCTTATTTTAAATGCTGAATCCATTAGCTATGTTTTGAGCATGCAAAAACTCACTAAGATTAAGGGAACTCTAACTGCTGAATTCTCTCAACATTTGCTGATACTCAATTATATATCTCCCCGTGTGTCACTTTTTTAACATACTCATAACGCACTTTTTTAACATACTATATAACACACTCAGCTATATATCGCCCCGTGTGTCACTTTTTTTTCCTTACCACATTCTGATGTCATCTGTGATCTAACAATAATAATGATCACATGGAATATGTTTGTGTTTGGTTATATATGTATGCTGGGACATGCCTTGATTCCCTGTTAACTTTAATAACTGCCTAAGGTCAGTGTCCAAAACTGTTCTTTGGACCTGATCATGAAATATGTTTAGATCTGATGCCTTTTAAAACACTTCTATTAATACAAGTAATTGCAGTTTGGGTGGTGTAAGGTTTTTCTTTTTCTGTCATATAAAGTGCAAATATATGACCATATTTTCCTACCTTTAGCCTCAGTGGCATCAACCATCGCGCCCACACCCCTTTCATCCGCCGTTGTTGTAACATCAGCAACTTCAATAGTTCAGTGAATATGTTAAACTAATTATTCTCGTTGAACGTTTTCCTAAAGCTCCGATATCATCGTTTGTACCTGCAGCCTCTTCATGAGCCCACAATGCATGACTGTTAGTTATTCACTGTTATCACAAAAAGTTACTTGCATTGAACATTGTGCGATAAGATTAGTTGATGAATTTCTCAGTTTCATGTGTTATGATCTAGTAGTTTCTTTCTCTCTCACTTCGAAACGAAACGAAAGTCAAGGCTTAGTTCAAATTCCCAGCGTACTTCAATTTGGCTTCAGTGATTACGAAGCATGTTTGGGAGCATGAGATACCTTGTTTGAGAAAACCACAATGGGTACAATTAGTGCGATTTTGACAGACAGACAGACGGCCAACCTTTATTTAAGCACGATAATTTAAAAAGCTGTGCAAGTTGTGGGGTCGTGCGTAAATATTAAACCTAAGAATAAAATATGTACATAATAAGTAACAAAATATAATCAACTATTTTGAGTTTTTTTTTTTCTCGTGAAAATGAACCTGTTTGTTCTTTCTTAACTAAATCTCGTTTGGTTGTTTCGTTCCTTGAAAAATCCTGGATCCGTCGCTGTAGTGCTCTTTCTTTCAACAAGTTATGAGCTGAAGCAAAATATAAACTGGAACAGTATTGACAGTGAAGACTACCCTTTAACCATGTGACCAATCAGATGTATTTTGTTTGCTTGAACCAGTGGATTCCTAACAAGTCCAAATTTTCCCAATAACTTTCCTCGAAACACCTTTTGTACCTCGACTTTTACAGTTCCTGTTGGGTTTATTATTACATTGACTTTTCTCAACTTCACATTGAAACCAAATGAACAAACTGGCTGCACGGGTTCTCTTAGAGGGAGCCCGTGTTATTATCGACTAATGTTGCTTCAGATTATGGCGCCCATGATATCATGCTTTGTGGTCAAAACATTCCTAGTCCAGTGAACTCATTCGGGAATTTTATCCAAGCGAGATTGCTCTAACTCAACAATGTGTTCTCAGGGTTTAAGGCATTTTACGGGGCAATCTTTTCTGGTGGTTGTAAGTAAACACGAAACTTAAGAGTATTTTGCTTTGAACATGGGAGCCGGTGGCAAAAAAATTCATCGTCATCATCACTATCATTTATTATTCCATTTATCATATTAGATCAAGGAAAAACGCGTAAACTATAAGCCGTATTGCATTGTAGGGCCGTATTTTGGTCTTGTTATTCATGCCCGCGCCCCATGCGGATGCACGTTTTCTTGGATGATACAAAATCCATGGGAGGGGAGCATTTCTATAAATTTCGGACAAAGTGTGTCCCCGAAGGGTCTGAAGCCCTGACCCTATTTAGGATGAAGGACGTGTAAATGACACCCTGTTTAAAGCAAATCCCGAAATATGGGACGAACGTACGAGAAGCCAAAATAGTACAAAATGACATAATAGTGGAATAATAAAACCAAACATTATGTTCACGCATAATGTATTTATATCGAGCCATGACAGTCACGCAATAGTCTGTAACCTGGTTTATGTCAACTATCACCCCAGGTGATAGAGGGGGCGTTCCCTCAAGAATAAAAGATATTTCTCTCGAGCAATTCGCCCTTCTTCCCTTGGCCCTCGTACCGTTGGTATCTCGGAAAGAAACCATTTTTATTATTCGATTGTTTAACATATAATGCGCACATATAGTTTGCTAATTGCTTATATTTTTCTACCTAATTCTATCTTCTTTTATCATTAGAAGTGAATCCAACTGCTTCCAGTTTGCCACCAGTAGCATCATCGTCAGTCGCAACACCCGTCACTCTTCCACCTGATGTTCAAAGGTAGGCGGAAATAACTTTGTTCTTTCATGATTTTTGTTAGCTTTTGTGTCCGTTTGATTATCTAAAGGGAAGACTTTTATTGACTGAATGACCGTAAATTAATTCTCTTATTGATTGGTTGGTCGTTCAGTCCATCGGTTGGTTGGTCGGTTTATCCTTTCATTCATATTTAATAATACATTTTTCAAAAGAATTGACAAAAAAACTGTACAAAGGAACAATCCATCGTGTGAATGTTTAATTGATTAATTGACCTACTGATTAACTGATTGACTGAGTAATTGACTGATTGATTGATTGATTTTCTGACTTATTGACTGATTGATTCAATACATTATCTTATCATCATCATCGTTATCATCTCATCATCATCATCATCATCATCAACATCATCATCATCATCTTATCATCATCATCGTCATCATCATCATCACCATCAACATCATCATCATCATCTTATCATCATCATCATCATCTTATCATCATCATCATCATCACCATCAACATCATCCTCATCATCATCTTATCATCATCACCATCAACATCATCATCATCATCATCTTATCATCATCATCATCATCACTTATCATCATCATCATCATCAACATCATGATCATCATCATCACCATCATTATCATCATCGCCACGATCATTCATTATTCGCCAGAACCAGAAATGTCAATATTAACTTTACAACTGATTAATCCATAGATTGATTTTAATCAATTAAAATCACTTAATCAATACAATTTATTACTGTTTGTCTCTTTCCTGTGTACGTGCGTATGAATGTAACAACCAAATCATCAACCTTTATTTGCAGGGCACTTGTTGATCTACTCCGATCTCTTGTCGAAATCATACAGAGGGTAAATCAATGATTTCAATTTGATATCCAATTTAGCTTGCACTTCGTACTTCTTGAAAGAGAAAGCAAGAGTTATAAATGCAATTATAAGCCTTCCGAAAACACAGGATTTGGAAACACTTTAATTGTTTTGTCAATTTTGAATTAGTATAAAGCTACAAATATTAATGTCTAACGAATAAGGATAACTACGCTAGTCACTATTTCGGGCCCATTCGATAGTTCGGGTTTGTAGATAGTGGGTAGTCCCCCCTGTGACTGCCAAGAAAAACCTTTCGTTTGTCGAAATCAACTCTTCAGTGAACGAAAAACGGAAATAATTTCTAACTTAGTATATTAAGTTAGAAAAACGTAGCAGCAGTCGTGCAGGAGGGGGCATCTCCTTTATTCACAGACATAAACTCCTTTTGCATAGTTTATTATAACAAACATGAATGGCCCTAGAATTGTTAATACAACATATGCACTAAACATAAGCACAGAAATTTTACTAAAACAAAATCAGTTTCCAGAATGAGGTGATCAAAAAAGGAGATGCCGTCGATTGACAACTCCAAACTGTTACAAACTTCTTAAATGTCATCTTAGCATAATTACGTGGCATACATAACAACTAGTCTACATACAGGTACACAACTATCTTACATTATTCAACAAATTGTAACACTATCCAAATATGGTCATGATGCTCTCGATACCTGTCATCCGTAGGTAACAGATATCCGGCGATATACGTAGCTTCATACGTGGGAAGAAAAAGTGAAGTGAAAAAATGTCGACAAAAAGGTTTTAAAATGTTACGAGCTTGGAGATCAATTTTGTTATCAATTTGTTGAATAATAAAACAATTATCCTGCTCAATCTCGCGGAATATCGTCTGATTTTAGCCGACTCGGCCTACGGCCTCGTCGGCTAAGTATCAGACGATATCCCGCGCGATTTCGCAGGATAAATTGTTAAATAACAACGTGAAAAATTATATATATATCAAATTACTTATTGACCATATTTTCTCTTTTCCTTAGCTTCAAGCACTTGTCGGAGGATCATTTTCTACAGCGGAATTTGAAGAATTTCGAAGTAAGAAAACACTATGTAGTAAGACCCTCACTGCAGTTAAACAGCAAGAGTGATCAGAGTCTTATTTCTCTTAAACAATATCAATTCAATTTTCTGGCAAAAATAGATGAGAATAAAGACAAGTTGTTAACAATTTGCCTTTCAGATTATGACCTTGGTGTAACACTAAATTGCCACGAAACAGCGGCAAAAGGGAAAGCAAGGCAATATATCTATGATGGCCGTCATTGAAAAAAAAAGCTATTTATACCATGCAATAGAAAAAAACATCCAATCAGAAAACAGGAAAAACCGTTAACCTAAATCTAACCCTTAATCCATCCTTCCTCTCATACGCTGTGCGCTTGTCGCATTCACTGTGTTGACCGAGAAAATACAATTGACTCGTGACATCGGGATCTTCTTCGAGGATATTTTTTTTACTAATTCGAAAATGCGGGCGGTTGCATAAGGCTAGTATAATTAAAGAAAAACAAAAAACCTAATTTGTTAAGCATTTGCAAAAAGAACAACTCTGATAAAAAGTTTCGGATGGTTTACTGTTTGGCCCCCCGTTGGCACTAAACAAAAAAGATGTAAAATGTTTGTTTTTCAGGGATTCGGTTTCATGTTTCATTACAGTGTTTTTTCAATATTTTGTTCTGGTTTCATTTTCGGTGGTTAGGTTACATGTAAGTAAACATACAATTTTGAAAGGGGGCACAATTGGTGCTTTAGTTGTGCTGGGTTTTGAAGGTCGTTTTGGCAAATCCCATTTTGGCACAAAGGGAAAATTACCCTGAAAGGAAAAAACATAATGTGTGTTGTATTGTTGTTTGTGTTCGGCAGGAAATTCAAAAAAAAAAAACCCTGCCGCGAATTTTACAAGGCAGCGGGGAAAAAAAATTCCAGTTGGGTTCAAGATCCCGCAGTTCCCTCGGCGGTGAAAGGGGGGACGGTTTCACGCTTAATGAGGAGCGAGATATTACCCAGGGGAATTAATCCAAATATTCCGACCAGGGATCTGGTTTAAAAAAACAAAAATTGCTGGCAAAAACACCATTCAGCGCCGGGGGGGGGGGGGGGGGATTGTGCTGGGCTTGAGGATGTTTTTTACATCAAGAAAAAAGCTTGCCTTTAATTCAAGGTCTCCAAGGGAAAAAAAAGGGGGGGAGGGTCATTTTAAACAGGGCTTAGCTGTGGCCACACTTTTTTTGTAAACCGCATTCGTCCCTACCGTCTTTCCTCCCTGCATGCTATAGTTACGCCTACTGGGGGGACATACTTGAAGCAACGGCACTTAATGACTGGGGTCGCGGAACAGTGAGACTTTTGTTTCCCCAAACCCTCAAATGTTTCCCGAGGCTACGTTGTTTTGTTATACCTCGTAACTCAAGGACTAAGAAAAAAAAAACGCGAAGAAATCGTTTGCTTTACGGCCGGCTGGCTCCATTAATTTGGTGACGCAGTTTTCAAGGAGGCACGGAAATGATCACGCGCGAAGTCCCCTGCAAAACATTAGTCACATTTTGATCCCCACGCAAGACGGTGACACCGTTTTACCTCCAATTGGAAAACGTATTATTTGAGTGGGGAGATATTATAGAAAGTTATGTAGGTTACCATTAGGAAGCGAATTCATCTACTACGCGACTGTAATCCTTAAAGAGCTAGCAATTCGATCGCGACCAAGCTGGACCTCCGTTCCAAAATTGTTCTATGCAGGATTTTCACTCTTAGAAAATGTTTACAACAAGGCCTGAATGTATCCGGCATTGTTGGAACGAAAAAAAAATAAACTGCAGTCGAGTTTTGTGAGCGGAAATATTCAAAGGATTAAAATGCCACTAGCAAGTAAGCATAAGTCTAAAACGATCTAACCATAATGAAACACATTTTTTGAAACGGGAAGGAGGGGTTTGATGTTTGTTCCATACTATGCAGTAGGGTTATCGAGGTGACTCCGGTAAACATGTTTGTGGTAGCTTACTTGGAGTATCCGTTCAAGTTAATTACGTACGAGAAGCATAATGGGCATTAAAGATGAAGTCTTTTTTAAGTAAACACGTGTATGTCCAACGTGAAAACTGATCGTAACTGTACTAACTCGATCGACACGTGCAAAGTAAAATGAAAATGGCGGGTCAGAGCCGGATTCGAAAGGAAATGTTACGAATGTACGAATAAGTTGGCTTAAATTCCGGTTCCATTTATCAGCCACAATTAGGGCTACATCACGAATGATTGTTCTGGAGGATTAGTATGCGCAAAGCAGACCCAGGCAACCTGAAAATAAGGGCTGTGTCCCTCGTGTCTACCCGGTTTCACAAGAGCCGCGTACGAAGGATCCAAACAACACACAACGGGCGCAAATCCATTGAGCCAAAATTTCCAGGAGCTGAGGGTTCGAAAATTTCTTGGTGTCGAAAATGGATCGCGACAGGTGCGAACGGTCGTCGTTTCCATTCCACTCGCATCAACGAGTTGTTCAGCGCTCATTTAGAAGCGAAGGATGTTGGATCACTGTTGGCTCCGTATTAAAGTTAGATGACGGATTTCGAGCGGTTGATACTCAGATGATAAATCGTGTGAGCTGCTGTCATTTCATAAGGGAAAAATTTAGGCCGGTACTAACGGGTTATTTTGACCAGGCACGACTTTGCCAGAGTATTGTGCCATATGCCGCCTTCAAACACCACGTTCGAGATCGAGAAAAATGACGAAAAGTAACATTCCAAATTCTCCCGTGGAAAAGCATCGTCTCTTACGAGCCGTACAAACAGCCAAAACATCACGCCTTTGCCCAAAGCGCAGCATCTCAGACCCTGTGGTAACTGTACACCGGATGTACGAGTGCAACCACCCGATAGAGGGGCCTTTGTCTGTTTAAACAATCCATAAAAGGTGCCAGTGATGAGTATTTTTCCTCCCTTTTGCACACGGAAGAATACCGAAGCCGCGAGGTCCCTGGGAATATGAGACAAGGGTCGGAAGGGTCAAATGGGAACCGGTTCCATTTCGATCCGGAGCAGGTCCAACCGAGAAAGGTGGTCCCCTCGAAAGGTGGACTGATTTTTTTCCGAAGTTTTCTTTCACCGTTGGACCGAACCGATCATTCAGTTTTAGACCCAAATTTACGGAAATTTTGGTTGAGCTGAATCGCACCCACGATCTTGATACTTTTAGGGGTTGATTTTTAAAATTTACCGGGGGGGGGGGGGGAACAGCAGCCCCGTCCTTTTGATATTGTATTCACTCCGTGACGAAAAAAAACATTTCGCAAATGCAAATTATTACAGGATTGGTAAAAGTTATAAATTATGCAGAAATGCGTGGAAAGAGTTAAACATACACCATTTTAAATATAACGTTTCTAATCTTTTTAATTAAGTTGCATTTTGAAAAAGGTGGCATCATTTCACCAAAACATTATGTCTTAACATCACTAACTACTGTTCCTTTCTAAAATATTGACGTTTTCCGTGCCAAAAACGGGAGTACCGGCCAGTTTGATGTTTTAGTAGTTTTGCCTGATGAAAAATAGAAATTTTCTACCAATTCTCAACGTCCAGAATAAACCTCAAATACCAGTGGCCGGCTGCAATTTGTTCTAGGAAGGGATATACAAATGAGTTTCCCGTGCCTCGCCAATTTCCAGCACCCTTTTTCTTTTGAAGATTAAAACACACCGACTTTCCAGTAGTTGTTTAAGTAATGAAGCTATAATCTATTTTTCGTGTAAGAGAAATGTTATTTAAAATATAGGCCATTTTGGAGCTAGAAGAACTTATTTTAACGGTACAGATTTGGGTGAGACAGAACTTAAAATTGTCCTTTGGGAAAATAAATCGGGAGGAAGAGACGCACTTTATGACAAAGTTAAACTCTGAGGAGTAGGTATTCTGTGGAAATGTAATCATTATTCCGTGTGTAACCTTTCAAGTATGCTTACCATTGAAAAAATGGCACAAAATGAAGAGCTGTGTCTTCTCAAAGAACACCCGTCAGCGGGGGGGGGGCGTATATCCTATAACAGTTACGACATTGCGTTGCAAGCACACCTTATACATATGGTATGAATACAATAACGAGAAATACATATTAGCGGAGCAGACCCTTTGCGAACAAACAGCAGGCTATCCGCTGCGTATTATATATTGCTGAAGCACTCGAACAAATGGATTTATTTATTGCACCTATTCAAGCATCTTGAGATGTATGGTGGCCTTCTAGCCATTTCTTTCTGCTTCAAGTTTTCGGAATTTTTAACATCCTCGCATACAATCATTAGGAAGGATCATATCCGATTCTCCATAGAGGTGCCACCAGCGAAACTGAGGACACGAATATTTCATAGCAATAGGAGCCAAAAAGTTTTTCTAAATGGTATAATCAACGAAAGGGCAAGCTGATAAAGCCTACATGTGACATGAAAAGCGGACTGGATGTATGATGAGATACAGACGGAAAGAATCCGTACATCCCCGCCGGCCGGCGAAGTGATTTACGAATCTCTTCGAGTGCTCTAAAGCCAACATCCCAAGCGCGTTTTTTTCAAGACCCTAATACATACATAAAAAGTTGTAAGTCCCGTTGCTATTATATGATAATTCCAGAAGACGGCAGCCAAATTTTTCCCATGAGTTACCGAGCACAAATAACACCTATAGCCTTATTTGACCATTCAGGCGCGCCGCGCAGCATTTGATTAATTTTGGTGTATTAATGACTTTTAAGCGGAATACGAATAACGCAACAGACCCTCGTAATAAAGACAAGTTTAAAAGAAGAAACATTGGCCCGATTTGATACTAGAGAGGCGGATCGATCCGTCCCAGTACGAATGCATCACTCCGTCCAGTACTGGAATCAATATCCGTCTAGTTATAGACTACGGGACGAACTTATATGATAACGACTATACGGTGATTGTCTAGTTGAGAAAGACCCTTCTTGCAAGCACATACACCACTGGTACTGTCGAAGCCGTAATCCTCGCTTTTCCCGATGGGTGTTCGAGAGAATATTGGTGTTTCAAGATGTTGCACCACTCGAGGTTCTGGGTTTTGGGTGACTTTTCCCCCGCGTTACCCTTTTTCCACGCGGATCAAGGCTAGATTTTCCCGCCATCTGGGGTTTCACTCCAGAGAACCCAACATGTGTACATTTAATTGCGCTAGCGTTTGCTGGGAACATTAGTGTCCAAGTAATAGTTTTTGTACTTTTTCTTTTCCCGTTTGCATTGTAGGACCTTGCTTTTTTTTTTTCCCTTTCATTCTCTTCTTTAAACCTCGTTCTGCCAGACATGAGCTCGTTAACTTTCCTCATGAGATTTCTTTTCTTCAAAGACGTTTCGTTGTTATGCAGATCTGTCTTTAAGGCTGCGTGTTTCACAGTCTCGAACCCGCAAATTCTGTTTTCTCGTCAGCTAGCACGAGTGCAAGGAATTTTAGTTCCGTTTCAGTCCAAACCCGTTCTTTTTTGGGCTTTCCCACCGAGTTGTCCGCCATGTTGAGTTTACTATTTTTCGCAAAATGACCGCTGGCGTTATGTAACGAGGTGTTGATTTCATCGATAGTCCGTCCTTCGCCCGCATTTATACTCACAGACGGATGATCCGTTCAGACGAATTATCCCCGGTAATTCGTCGATGAAGACGAATTATCCAGATACTTCGTCTGGACGGATGATCCGTCTGTTTGCCCGTATTTATACGCAGACGAATTATCAGACGAACTATCGTTCTTTGCCCAAATTCGTCCCAGACGGATGATCCGTCTCTAGTATAAATCGGGCCAATCATTGTTTCTAGAAACTTGCTTCTCAAACTAGTTTGATTTCATTTAAAAAAATGAATTATCCAACCAAGCAAACTCAATGACTTTAAATGTTGATTGAACTGAACAAGATAATCGATGCAATAAATGTACCGTAATTACAGGTCAACGCACTCATTGCTCGTGAATTATCGGGTTTTACCTGCACGAGTTCACTAAAAAAATTGAATACACTGCAAGCAAAAATCGTCAAACTTTAAGTCAGCCGAAGCCATGGTGTAATGACAGTGGTGTATAGAATTTACACCACGGCTATTACACCACGAAAATGACGTCAAGGGGGTTGTTTCGTCACAACCCAGTGTCACGTGACACAAATCAACCAACCAGAGAATGGGAATTCGTACAGTGTATGAAAGTTGAATAATAATACCATTTTATTCATTGCACATTTTGGACGGAAAATCAATGACTTCTTTCTTGAGTTGTGTTCAAAATATATGTCGCGAGTAAATTCTGGAAAACTATGACTTATAGATTCAAACCTGCGCGTTGTCAATGACCTGAAGGACATAACAGAGCAGTTATCAGTGATAGTTATTTCTGCTAATTTCCACACAGAGAACATAATTTTTTTTTTCAAAAAAATAAGAAAAAATACAGCATAGAGATAATATGAAAATGCTATGAATGACGTTTTACATAACGTTAGAACGTACAAAAAAGTTCTATTATTGGTTTTCTGGAGTGACACCTGCGAAAGGGCATCATTGTATTAAAGTAGTCTTGTGGTTGATGCATAAGTGCAAAGTAAGTCGTTATACATCAAGTAATGAAAGTATAGATACAACTGAGATCATTCGTCACGCATATATCAAATATATAAGCCTGGGAAAGGAGAGGCTCACGTCAAAAGTAAATAACACTTTTTTCCGCGTTCTCCCCTATTAAACACCATCCTCTTCAGTAATGTTTTTTATGTCATTTGCGACAACATTTCTCGCTGTGTCGGTACGAAGTTCAGTGTTGAACTCAAGAAATCATGTGGATATTAAACCTGTTAGCTTTCTCGATAGCGCTGCTAGTTTCTGTTGGAATCACCGAGTCCGGTAGAAATAGATACTGGCCATGCAGTCCTCGCTCTTGTCAAGTCAGCTACTGGTCACATTGGAGTCACTGTTCTCATCAATGCGGGACAAGTGGAACCCAAACAAGAAAGAGAATTAAGACTGTAGCTGAATCTTGTGGGGGATCATGTTCGTTTGCTTTATCAGAGACACGCCCGTGCCGGAAGATATTTCTTCAAGCCATTTTTTCGCATTCGAGAAAACTTTTTTCCGAGTTTCTGTACACAATTTTTGTCATTGCTTTAAATGTCATCATTGGCCTACAAATTTCTCATTATCTTTCTGCAGATCATAATTCAGAATTAGGATGTGTAATTTCCACTGGTGTTACACTTTTTGCACCGGTGTTACAATTTTTGCACCAGTGTTACACATGAACTGCACTGCTCTCAGCCAATCAGAATCGAGTATTTTTTTTTTTTCATGTGTATTATTATGATGTTAAAATTGGTTGGCGGTTTCGAAAACGTGTAACAAAATCCGGATGTACTAATTATGTAATGGACAACATGGCTGAAATAACAAAGCTCTTTATCAATACCACGATATATAAAACAGTAAATGGGGAAAAAAATGTTTAGATGCCAGGAAGACATTGAGCGCTTTCTCTCTTTTTGTAACATGTGCTGATTAAATATAAACCACCAGGATGCCATTAAATAGTTAAAGGTGGATATAACGCAATGATAAACATTAAAGACATTTTTGAACCATTTTTACTTTTTCACTAGAACGTTGTCGGTAAGAAATTTTTTTGATACATTACGATTTTAACCCAGACATACGACTTGTTTTCATTCAACACGCGTGCAAAAAACTGTAAAATAATTCCAGAAACTAGACCTTGAACTTTCCTCGCCTTATCAAATCGAGGAAAATCGTCAATTTAATTCGAACATTAGCGGTTTAGTCATTTCAGAGTAGACATGCCCTTGAAAAAATAATCGATCTGTAATATTAACCTCGCTAAAAACTGTACTGCAATAACTCGAAAGAAACACAACCAGCACGAGCTAATGCCGGATGGAGCAATCAAAGATATTTCTAGTCCAATTTCCCCTTTTTTTCCTGTACCGTTTTCTCAAAGAAATAGAAAACATTTTCTCTGTGTGCATGTTTCATGCTACAGAAACCGGGATAAGCTCCGGCCTGATGGGCCACGTCACTTGGCCCGAATACAGACTATGTTTTTGCCGAGCCTTCGCAACACTCGTAAAAGTTTGGGACAACTTGAAAAGCTGTACCGGAAGGAACTCGCTTGCGGCTCGTGTCCAAGTTTTCCCAAACTTTGGATCAAATTTTGATGATTCGATATCACGAAAAACAGTTTCTATTTCATGAAAACTGAAGTACCCTTCTGTCAGTTTTAGAGAGAGCTTTAAATATCAAGCCCTTTTGGACGGTAACAGCTAAGCAAATTGAAGTTAACAGGAGCTGCTTACGAAGTCAACTCAACTTCAATTTGTCTGACCCTCACAAGCCATAAACTTGGCCACTCCAAAATACAAAGAGAACATTCTATACCTGCTTAGTCCTTCCCGCGTTTGAGAGAACTCTTCTAATCCCCGGCTCCGAGTTGCTGGGTCCAATAAAACAAAAGGCAAACTGATAGAACTACTTGAACTCATGTCTAAACTGGATAATTGCAAATTAAAGATCTGTGAGTCGACAATACGGTACCGAAATGCAAATATACGCTTGAAGTGCTTTGCTACTGCTTCTTGCTTGACTTGACTGCATTGTTTAGTCCCTTTAATTTGTTATTTTAATTGCCTGCGAGCTCTTTTGCAAGACAACAGGAGACAATTATACCGTTTCCACAAAACATTAATCAGATGTTGCCTTTTCTGATAAACCATGAAACACGCAACTGTCATTTCCTGCGCAGATCAAAAAAAAAAAAATGCCTGATCCCGGCCTCGCTAAGCTTCCGGAACTCGCTAGCAAAGTATTTCACAAATTTAATTCTCTTTCCAAAAAAAGAAAAATTAGCGTGTTGTTTTGGGGTGGATTCCTCGGATTTTCTGACTGAATCCCTAACGATAATCGAGTTCTTGAGAAATCGGGATTCCATGAATTGTCTTCTGTTCAATTCCGTAGATTAACGCGATTACCTTATCCTTATTCTTAAAAAAACTGCAAAGCTTTCACGATGCAGCTAAGGTGCGTACATTCTTCTCTGCTGCTTCCCGGTGTGCTTCGTTGACTTCGTAGCTGAGGCGGATCAAAATCCGAAGGCTTGTGATAAATGCGAAGGTTTTTTCAAGCATTTTAAGTCATCGTGTCTCAGGGCACCTAAGAACAAAAATCAGTTGGGTATCGGTCACAGTTTCTAGGTAGTCTCCGTCGCTCGGTCTTTATTCCTACCTGCCTTCCAATTTTCTTGGTCGCCCGTCAAGTCTCTCCGAACTGCAGGGTCTAACAGGAAAAAAACTCCACCCGGAAAGCCATCAGTTTCTCAATCAACTGGAGGGAAATTGTTTAAAACGCTTTTCGATAAATGAAACTTGATCTACAGTGAGAATTTACGTCGACCACTCAGTTGAAGACGACCAAATAGATGACGGTTAAAACAGTTTCAATGCACGTTGAAGCTCGTCGAACTGCAGCTGCTTTTTATCTGCACGTACATCAGTATAAACATAGTCATTGTCAAAATTGTCACTTACAATGGAAAACAAAAGTTGGTTCAATGCCAAGCAATTCCGGCGCCCCAATCACGTTCAGCGCCTGATTCATGGGCGTTAGCTAAAACTGCCATGCTTGCCGCGTACGCGGGTTTCGAATTCAAATTCACTCTTCCCGTGAGGTCCTTTTGAGGCGGGCGGGTTCCACTCCGGAGGTCCCGGGGATTTGCCAATAGATGGATATGTGTTAGTGGTACCGCCAGTTGGGATTCTCAACAAGTTCCTGTTTAATTTACAATGCTTTACTTGTTTATTTCAGTATCCACAATTAGTAGAAAAGTGCTAAACACTTTGTCATTCTAATAAAGTAATTTATTTATTTATCTATTTGAACATGGGAAGTACCTTTAGGCCTGGGTCGCACTCAGGAAAACATCGAGACAAAATACTGTCAGATTCCTGTCACAGTCATCAGTTTGACCGCGCCAAGTGCGACCTACTTGTCCCTACGCGGACAAAAACTTGCCTACGGCTCAAGCATGTTAAGGCATGGCTCACATCCAGTGCAGACCACTGGAAAGATAAAACCGTTTTTGGTCTAAAGCAACGTTGTTTTTATCCCAGAGGGTGCCAAAAACTTACCACAAACAAAACTTAGTATCCTCAAACTCCTTAAACTGTCTTTGTGGTGGTGACGTGACTCGTGACGTCACAGGCCTGCTCAAGATGAATTCTAAGATGGGCCAAGGATACGTGAGCTATCTCAAAAAAACTAACCATAAGAAATTTTTAACCACTTTCTAAGGCAACTATTTCTGTCCTGAATGGATGAACCCCTTAATTATTTAAGGCTATATATGGAAAGACAGAAGGTCACGTGACCTCTTTTACCTAATAACTTCTAAACTGAATATTTTAGTCAGCCATTCAGGACAGATTCCTGCAGGGGCCATTAGCACAATTGTAAAAATACTAGATTTGACAGTAATTGTATGTCATCTCGGCGGCCCATTTTCAGTTGTTTTTCAAAAAAAATAAAACAATTGATTATAGTCACGTGACCCATTTTATCAGATGTTATTGGTCTTAAAATACTAAGGTCGTCGAGATTTGTTAGGCTGCCAGTTTTGCAAAGATTATACCAAATCCTGGCAGAGTAATTACTGTTTTTAGGATTTTATGCAAATGAGGCTTGAGCCATGCCTTAACATGCTTGAGGGAGACAAATCTTCAAAGGAACCGTAGTAGTCCTACCAAACAAACATTAAATGTTATTCTTGCAATTTAACTGTCCAGTTAAATTCAAGAAAAATTCAAAAATGCGTCCGATTCTTTTTATTTCATTCTTTCTTGCAACCTTTACGGTCGAGTCACGCGCGTCTAGTCGTGAATTTTCGATGCAATTCAGCTTCCCCGTTTCCGGGATAGCAGCTCAGATTCTTTTGGCAAACCTAAAAGGAATACACCAGGGCAGTTGTTCTGGGGACGCTATCGAACAACGATGCACAACTACAGCAAATTTTCACAAATACCTTTGCGCCAACAACGGCAGTTTTTAGCGGGTCCGGGAATTTTAGCATCCCAGACAGCCAGTAACTCGCACAACCCAGCACGAGCGGTTTCACGCTGTTAACTCCATCTCCCACGATTTCAGCATCGCCTGGGTCGCCAGATGCTCCGTCTACAGGCGAAGCCTAAAGACAAAAGCAGGTATGGGATACGGCAAGTGGACGGACGAAGAGGAGCAGCCTTCTCGATCCTATAAACACACTCGACTGGATTCGAGGCATGCTAGGCAAGTATAGAAGGAACGTACAAATGAAATTTCCAAGATCAGAAAAGTGACAATCAGCCAGTGTCATGGGAAGACGAAGCACCTTAAGGACAGGTGGAAGGAAGCCGACCAAAGACCGTAACCGCAACCGAACTGGGGGCGACAGAAAATCCTCGCCATCCTACGAGGAGATCGATGCAGAGATATTGTTACCTTCAGTCGCGTCGAAGAATCTTCAGGCTCTACGGATTCGCCAAATGCGAATGAAGAAGATGACGATGATCAGATAGCCGAGTTTGGGTTAAATCGTAAGGAGAAAGGACGAGCCACGAAGAGACGGAGAAAGCGCGCAAACTTTAAAAGGCCCCGCAGAAAGAGCGCTGATGACGACGATGACCTTTTCCGTGGACAGCATGGAAAAGTCGAATTTCAGGCGCAAAGCGATAAATTGACAGGAGTGATGAAGGCAATGGAGGAAAGTCAAACCCAACAACTCATTAATTTACCTTTTCAGTTTTTTTTAAGGAGATATGATAATTCCTCATGTACAACTATACCTGCATGTGTTCGAAATGCTTAAAAGCAATTGGACACGGAGAAAGCATATAACAGTTTTTGTAGTTTGAAAGTTTATTTCGATGTTTCAGTTTTGCCATCCCAGGTATGACACCATGTAATAATGACATAACATTTAGTGATTTTCGTGATAAAGATATAGCGGTATTTATGATGTCGTTAATACATAATCTCTTTAATTTCATTTTTAAAAACATGGGATACTTAGCTTTGCATTATTTGCAGTGAATAATTAACAGTTATCCTGCGAAATTGTGCGGAATATCGTCTGATACTTAGCCGACGAGGCCGTAGGCCTCGTCGGCTAAAATCAGACGATATTCCGCGAGATTGAGCAGGATAATTGTTTTATTATTCAACAAATTGATAACAAAATTGATTTCCAAGCTCGTAACATTTTTAAACCTTTCTGTCGACATTTTTTCACTTCACTTTTTCTTTCGACGTACGAAGCTACGTATGTCGCCGGATATCTGTTACCTACGGATGACAGATATCGAGAGCATCATGACCATATTTGGATAGTGTACAATTTGTTGAATAATAATTCGAAATATAATTCCATTATTGAATTGTTAAATTTTTATTGTTTATACCTATATTTTATTTGCGAGAAAGCCTGAGCGAGATGAAGTTGAATTGACAGGAATTGCTTTCTTTATAACGATGTCACGGGCAATTTCACCCGGCCCACTAGTACACGTTCGACCCTAAAACGCAAGTTTTCAGTTGCCTCGGACAAGTTCGCTGACAAACATTGTCGACAACATCTTGAAAGATCTCAGATTATTGTCTCAAATGAGACCCGAGCATTAGACATTTTTTTAAAACTAACATGAGCGGGTGCCATATACTCCATGTTTACTTCTCATTTAGTCTCCCTATACATATTTCCACATGTATAGGGAGACTATATGGGAAGTTTACATGGAGTATATGCCGAGCGGGTCGATCGCGATAGTGACTTCAGATGCAATTGCTCACAAACTTCTTTTGAAGCCTAAAAGGAGGAAGTGCTTACCGTTGACCCGAGTAATTTTAAATCATCAAACAGGTATTATATATATACGGATGACGTCACCGGAAGCTCTAAGTAGTTGAAACAAAGCACACGATCCTGTCGTTTTAATTAATTATTTACTATGTCAGCGAGTTGAATTAAATATATCAGGCTTTTTCAAAAGAAATTACAGAATAAAATTTTCCGCACAATTTTTTTTATACAGTAGAGTAAAACTGTTTTTTGCAAATTTTGTAAATATATTAATTCCCTGAACAAGCGAGGAGCGTGGGAAAATTGTGTTCCATCGTCCCTTCCCCCCACTCGCAATGATACGCATTTGAAGCGCTCTTCCAAGTTTACACACTCCTTCTTCTGAATAACACATTTGTTTAAAATCTCTATAAAGTCAAGCAGCCAACCTGAAACTACAAAAGAAAATCCTTTACCTGTTCAATTCTTCGCGTGGGTTGGAGAACTCCTCAACTCCCTCCGAGCTGTTGGGTTCAATAAGGCAAAAAAGAGAACTACTGGACGAGCTTATGGGTGAATTGCAAATTAATGATTTCAGAGTTGTCCTACAAGATTTCCCTCGATAAACCAGTTGAAAAAGAAAAAGCAATAACGCATTTGAAGTGCTCTTCCAAGTTTACACTCTTCTTGTGCTATCGTGTGGCTCTGCCCTAATATGACTGATATAACCTGAGCGCCTCTGTGATCGGCACTCGCGTGATCTATTGTCTGAAGACAAGCCCAGCCTTCTTCTTTTGAACATGCCACTTGATTGATGGACTGTCCGAGCTGCCGGAAATAAAAACAGATAAAAAAAAATCACATTCCACAGATTTTAAGAGAATTCCTTTTTTTCCGGTCAAGGCCAGGCGGTGCGTTGGACACGACTCGCAAAGCGTGCCGTGGGAAATTTTCGCACGAGTTCATTTTCAATTTCAAAGCCCAACGGCAAACTCTCCAAGCGCTGAAGATGATATGTACAGGAGGTTCGTTCACTTCTGATACTGAACCAAATCTCGAATTGTTGCATCATGCAGTGTTATCCTTTGGGGAAGAAAAATAATAACCATGGCGTCCCTCCTTGTTTCGTTCTGCTTTCGTGCTGTCACAACAAGGTGTGAGAGGTGGGATTCCAACTGATTTAACTCTTTTCGAAACTCAGGAATCGGAATAAATCTGACGATGGCGTCCTCGCCAGGACAGGGAGTCGCAGCGGTCATGCTCCCAAGGTTTTGGACAACGCGGGGAGATCCAATATGAAATTGTGAAAAGCTTATTCAGATGTCCAAAGATTGGTGAGAGACCAATGGATGGTATGACAGCGAGCCTCGGCTCCACCTAAAACACCAGAAGAAGGAGCGGATCCCGTGCCTATGGTCTATATTGAAACAATATATAAACAATAGCCTCTATCTGACGCGAAAGCGAACAGTTTTCCGAGAGCGTAGCTCGAGGAAAACTGTGAGCTTCGAGGAACAGATAATGTCCAAGGACAAATATCCGAGCATATGATGCCATAAAGGGGTTTATTTATTTTATACCCCTCTCATTACTTTTCATTTCGCAATTAAACCGCTTGTAAACGTGGTAAAAAGAAAAAAAAAGCCAGACTAGGTGTAGTGGCCGAAGAAGACCTCTAATGAGGAGTTGTGGCAGCGCACCAATTAGGAGAGGATTGAAGTTACCATACGGAGACGAAAAGTGAGATGGATTGGCCACACTCTGAGGAAACCTGTCGCCAACCACATCACCCGCCTGTCCCTTGAGTAGAGCCCTAAAG
Organism: Platygyra sinensis; assembly: GCA_019787425.1. Lineage (NCBI taxonomy): Eukaryota > Metazoa > Cnidaria > Anthozoa > Scleractinia > Merulinidae > Platygyra > Platygyra sinensis. Next base: position 4,724 of record JAHPZR010021032.1, on the reverse strand, counting down.
GAGGCTAGGAGGAAAGGCAGACCAAAGAAGTCACGGAGGAGAACCCCCTTCCCTCATTTTTTGAGGGAAGGGGCGGCTGTACACAGGCTAACTCCACACATTAGAGTCCACTAAGTTAATTCGTTGGATGGTGTGTTAGTGGTCTCTGCTTCACTGTTGACTGACGTTTCGTCAGATGACATCAGTTGTTGTTGTTGTTGTTGTTGTTGTTGATGTTGTTGTTGTTGTTGTTGTTGTTGTTGTTGTTGTTGTTGTTGTTGTTGTTGTTGTTGTATAGTTCTGTGCAGGCGCGAGTCTGTATGACGGTTCTGGACTGCTGGTACTTAAACTGTGTCTGACGAGGGCTTTGGCTGTCCTGTCGTAGTGATTGCCGATGATTCGGAGGAGTCATTGGCGCGTTTATGGTGGGCAGTTGTTGTCCTAATGGTTAGTCATCCTCACAGGATGCACTTGGTTGCTGGGATATATAGGTCGTGGAATAAAATGGTAGGGCTGCGGCCAGTCTGACCTGCGCTCTGTTCCTGCGCATCTCTCTGCCATTAGGATTGACAACAGTGTATGACCTGGGTGAGGACACTTTCGGTACAATGCCATGAGGCCAGGCAGAATGCTTGTGCTGAGTGTTGGGTTTGGCATATACTCATTGGCCGAGCTGAATTTCTTTATTGTCGGCCTTTTCTTCTCAGATGTCATTGGAAGTGTGCCCCTCGTGCCTCGGGATAAGAGCCTTTGAGCTGGCGAGAGTTCCTGGCCCTGTTAAGTGGTGTTTCGGGATATCCTTGTTCTTTTGATACGTCCTCTTAGTAACAATCTTCACAGCCGCTTTAGCCTTGCCATTTCGCTGTGGCGAGTATGGGGACGACGTTACATGTTAAAATCCATACTCATAAGCAAACTGCTTGTATTCACTGCTAATAAACTGTAGACCATTGCCCGTGATTAGGCGCTCTGGTATCCCAATTCTCGCAAAGTTCGCTTTGGTCAGCTGCACTACTGTGGCAGTGAGTGTGTTTGGCAGAAAATCAATTTCGACCCAGGCACTGTAATTGCACGTTGTGACCAGATGCCATTTTCCTTCCCACATGAGCATATCTTGGCTAACCACGGACCATGGGCAGTCTGGAATATCATGGCTTGACTAACATATTGAGCACACAGTGGGCATGACGTACACTTGTTCTTGATATCGGACGTCATACCTGGCAAGAAGAGGGACACCTTGGCTCTTGGAATACAGGAGCCTACTCCAAAATGCGTTTTGTGGATATTCTCAAGCATAACTGGTCTCATTCATGAACTTGGAGATACTATGCTGTCTGCCTCAATGGATCCAGACTTGTTTTGACAGTTGGCCAGTCAGTCGTTATGAGAAGAGATTGCTTGATTAGCTTTGCAGTGCTGGCTCCTTAGATGTCTGTTCCTGCAAGTTTTCCTGAGTAACCTTGGAGACAGTGCCAGAATTGTTGAGAGCCATTGCTTCTAATTCTACTCGAAATATCTGTTCTCCGGAGAGATCTGCTGTGGAAAGCTGTGGGTGAGGAGCTCTGGACAGGATGTCTGCTATGACTTGTTGTTTGACTCGTTCTTCCCAGGCCGCGTGTGACAGATTCTTGGTCTTCCTGTTTCTTTCGGTTCCTTTGCTTCTTTCTCTGATTGTTGAAAGCTGTGTACAAGGTTTTCCAGTTCTTCCTTACGTACCATGCAGTAATGGCTGAACGGAAAGCTGTCAAAGCTTTCCCTTTTGAAAGCCACTTTGGCTCCATAGGCACGGGATCCGCTCCTTCTTCTGGTGTTTTAGGTGGAGCCGAGGCTCGCTGTCATACCATCCATTGGTCTCTCACCAATCTTTGGACATCTGAATAAGCTTTTCACAATTTCATATTGGATCTCCCCGCGTTGTCCAAAACCTTGGGAGCATGACCGCTGCGACTCCCTGTCCTGGCGAGGACGCCATCGTCAGATTTATTCCGATTCCTGAGTTTCGAAAAGAGTTAAATCAGTTGGAATCCCACCTCTCACACCTTGTTGTGACAGCACGAAAGCAGAACGAAACAAGGAGGGACGCCATGGTTATTATTTTTCTTCCCCAAAGGATAACACTGCATGATGCAACAATTCGAGATTTGGTTCAGTATCAGAAGTGAACGAACCTCCTGTACATATCATCTTCAGCGCTTGGAGAAGTTTGCCGTTGGGCTTTGAAATTGAAAATGAACTCGTGCGAAAATTTCCCACGGCACGCTTTGCGAGTCGTGTCCAACGCACCGCCTGGCCTTGACCGGAAAAAAAGGAATTCTCTTAAAATCTGTGGAATGTGATTTTTTTTTATCTGTTTTTATTTCCGGCAGCTCGGACAGTCCATCAATCAAGTGGCATGTTCAAAAGAAGAAGGCTGGGCTTGTCTTCAGACAATAGATCACGCGAGTGCCGATCACAGAGGCGCTCAGGTTATATCAGTCATATTAGGGCAGAGCCACACGATAGCACAAGAAGAGTGTAAACTTGGAAGAGCACTTCAAATGCGTTATTGCTTTTTCTTTTTCAACTGGTTTATCGAGGGAAATCTTGTAGGACAACTCTGAAATCATTAATTTGCAATTCACCCATAAGCTCGTCCAGTAGTTCTCTTTTTTGCCTTATTGAACCCAACAGCTCGGAGGGAGTTGAGGAGTTCTCCAACCCACGCGAAGAATTGAACAGGTAAAGGATTTTCTTTTGTAGTTTCAGGTTGGCTGCTTGACTTTATAGAGATTTTAAACAAATGTGTTATTCAGAAGAAGGAGTGTGTAAACTTGGAAGAGCGCTTCAAATGCGTATCATTGCGAGTGGGGGGAAGGGACGATGGAACACAATTTTCCCACGCTCCTCGCTTGTTCAGGGAATTAATATATTATACAAAATTTGCAAAAACAGTTTTACTCTACTGTATAAAAAAAATTGTGCGGAAAATTTTATTCTGTAATTTCTTTTGAAAAAGCCTGATATATTTAATTCAACTCGCTGACATAGTAAATAATTAATTAAAACGACAGGATCGTGTGCTTTGTTTCAACTACTTAGAGCTTCCGGTGACGTCATCCGTATATATATAATACCTGTTTGATGATTTAAAATTACTCGGGTCAACGGTAAGCACTTCCTCCTTTTAGGCTTCAAAAGAAGTTTGTGAGCAATTGCATCTGAAGTCACTATCGCGATCGACCCGCTCGGCATATACTCCATGTAAACTTCCCATATAGTCTCCCTATACATGTGGAAATAGTATAGGGAGACTAAATGAGAAGTAAACATGGAGTATATGGCACCCGCTCATGTTAGTTTTAAAAAAATGTCTAATGCTCGGGTCTCATTTGAGACAATAATCTGAGATCTTTCAAGATGTTGTCGACAATGTTTGTCAGCGAACTTGTCCGAGGCAACTGAAAACTTGCGTTTTAGGGTCGAACGTGTACTAGTGGGCCGGGTGAAATTGCCCGTGACATCGTTATAAAGAAAGCAATTCCTGTCAATTCAACTTCATCTCGCTCAGGCTTTCTCGCAAATAAAATATAGGTATAAACAATAAAAATTTAACAATTCAATAATGGAATTATATTTCGAATTATTATTCAACAAATTGTACACTATCCAAATATGGTCATGATGCTCTCGATATCTGTCATCCGTAGGTAACAGATATCCGGCGACATACGTAGCTTCGTACGTCGAAAGAAAAAGTGAAGTGAAAAAATGTCGACAGAAAGGTTTAAAAATGTTACGAGCTTGGAAATCAATTTTGTTATCAATTTGTTGAATAATAAAACAATTATCCTGCTCAATCTCGCGGAATATCGTCTGATTTTAGCCGACGAGGCCTACGGCCTCGTCGGCTAAGTATCAGACGATATTCCGCACAATTTCGCAGGATAACTGTTAATTATTCACTGCAAATAATGCAAAGCTAAGTATCCCATGTTTTTAAAAATGAAATTAAAGAGATTATGTATTAACGACATCATAAATACCGCTATATCTTTATCACGAAAATCACTAAATGTTATGTCATTATTACATGGTTTCATACCTGGGATGGCAAAACTGAAACATCGAAATAAACTTTCAAACTACAAAAACTGTTATATGCTTTCTCCGTGTCCAATTGCTTTTAAGCATTTCGAACACATGCAGGTATAGTTGTACATGAGGAATTATCATATCTCCTTAAAAAAAAAACTGAAAAGGTAAATTAATGAGTTGTTGGGTTTGACTTTCCTCCATTGCCTTCATCACTCCTGTCAATTTATCGCTTTGCGCCTGAAATTCGACTTTTCCATGCTGTCCCGGAAAACGTCATCATCGTCATCACGCTCTTTCTGCGGGGCCTTTAAAGTTTGGCTCTTCCTTTCTCCCTTGCGATTGAACCCAAACTCGGCTATCTAAGTCATCGTCATTTTCTTCATTCGCATTTGGCGAATCCGTAGAGCCTGAAGATTCTTCGACGCGACTGAAGGTAGCAATATCTCTGCATCGATCTCCTCTTAGGATAGCGAGGTTTTTCTGTCGCCCCCAGTTCGGTTGCGGTTACGCTCTTTAGCCGGCTTCCTTGCACTTGTCCTTAAGGTACTTTGTCTTCCTATGACTCTGGCTGATTGTCACTTTTCTGATCTTGGAAATTTCATTTGTAAGCGGTTTCCTTCTATACTTGCCTGACATGCCTCGAATCCAGTCGAGTGTGTTAATAGGAT